>PVIA01004103.1:0-65119 GCA_004024845.1 Tonatia bakeri
CCTTCATTTCTCTTATCGTAGCCTGCATTTGTTCATCTAATTTATGTCCAAAGTCAACCAATTCTGTGAGCTTCCTGATCACCAGTGCTTTGAACTGTGCATCTGGTAATTCGGCTATCTCTTGGTCACTTAAAAAAATTGGTTCTGGGGCTTTCAAATATGTTTGAGCCATCTTTTTAATTTTCCTTTGGTTTGGTTGTGGCTGTTTTGTAAGGGCGGCGGAGCCTTAGGTGTTCACGGGGCGGGGCACCCCAGTCGCTGGGTTGTGACATTGTATGTGGGGGCGGGGTCTGCGAGGGAACAATGGCGCCTGCTCTGCTCTCTCTAGGACTTCTGTCCCCTCCACTGCCTCCCACAAGCAAATTGGGCCCTTCGTGTGCTGGCTGCTGGGCGGTGGGCTGGTGCACTTTCTTGGACTCTGTGGGCTTCCCCGAGAAGTCTCCTGTGAGGCTGAGTGAGTCTCCCGGCCTCAGTTCCCAGACGGGGCTCTTAAGCTTTGAAACGCGGAGGCTCTGCCCGTTTTCGCTTAGTTTGTGCAAACGTGTGGCTGCAGACAACTAGCTGCTTTGCGCCCCTCACTGGGTCTGCTAGTTGGCTCCCGTGCCCAGGGTCTGCCGCCACCGGTCCGTCCGCTGCTGTCTGCACCCTGCACGCCCGCCCCTGCCAGCCAGCGTTTCTTCCTGCCGGGACCCCTCAACCCCTGTCCGCAGGCCTCCGACTCCGCCGCTCCTTACCGGTCTGGATGTACTGGAGCCCAACTTCTGTTCAATTAATTTCTCTCTGTTCTGGTTGATTCTTGTTTCTCAATTTTTGTTGTCTTTAGTCTTGGTTGCGTGAGGAAGCACAGTGCGACTGCCTATGCCTCCATCTTGGCCGGAACTCCCCAACATCTTTTAAACATATTATGATACACTTTTCTAGAATCTAGGCATTCATTTTCCCAGTTTCCCACAGCCTCCCTTCTACCACTGTCAGGCTTCAAAACAGAAGAAGCCAGCAGGACGAGGCAGGTGCCCTGTGAAATACATTTTTTGGAGAAGGCAGTGTTTGGGTGTTCAACTGTCACAGCCGGTAGTGAGGGGCAGTCTGGTGTTAAGTAATTGATCTCTGTGGCATCTCTTGTGAAGTCTATGCTCAGGGCAATGACAATGGGGTCTTCGCTGGTGCAGGTCTGTGGTATAATTTGTCCACCATTTCTTGACTGCTTAGCCTCCAAGCCTCCCAGAGATTGATTACATGACCTTCTCAATATCCCAATATTTTTCTGCTTAAACTAGCTAAAGTGGATTCTACTATTTGCAAGTAGGAATGTTGACTGATATTAACAAGTCACATTTGAAGGGTCTCAGAGGTAGAACCTGAATCCATGCTGAAAAGGGATAAGGAGTAAAAGAAATAAAGGTAACAAGTTATAGACACTCCTTTAATATATCTAATATTTAGGAGAAGATTTATTAACATATCACAAGTACCAAAAAAAATGCAAACTAAAACAGCCAAGAAAAAATTTTGAACTTACAAAACTAGAAAAAAGTTTTAATATTTTTATTGTTTTAATTACAGTTTATATTCAGTATTATTCTGTATTTGTTTCAGATGTACAGCAAAGTTGTTAGAAAATTGTGCACTTGCCCTGGCTGTGTGCTCAGTTGGTTGGAGTGTCATCCCACAACTGAAATGTTGAAGGTTCAATTCTGGTCAGGGTACATGCCTACGTTGTGGGTTCAATCCCGGATCTAGGTACATACAGGAGGCAACCAATCAATGCTCCTCTCATGTATCAATGTTTCTTTCTCTCTCTTCCTCTCTCTCTCTCTAAGAGCAATGAAAAAAAATATCCTAGGTGAGGATAAATAAATAAATAATCACACAATTTACGGAGAGGTTCCTACCCCCTACCCCCCATCCTCACCCCTCCTGCTTCAAGTACCCACCTGGCCCCATACAGTTATTACGATGGAGAAAAGTTATAGATCCCTTTGTAAAAGTTATAAAGTAAAGTAGAAATGTTACTTTCATGTCTCAAATCCATGCTTTTCCCTGACATACTGCAAACTCAGTAAAAATTGTCCAATTCATTAAATTCCACTTGTGGGGATATATGCCATAAAAAAAATAATTCAAATAAAAGGGAAAAGCTATGTGTACAAATATTGTACAAAAATATATTTATACAAGGATTATCTAAATGGTGAAATCTGAAACTCAAAATGTCCAACAATTTCATGAATTCTAATAAATCATTTTATTCATTCCTATAGAATATTTACTGAATACATATTTATGAGCAACACTGTAACCTGATACAAATGGATAAGTATCAGAAGAGGAGGCCATGCAAGAGATGTAGGGGTTCATGTATTCAAGAAAAATTTATTGAGCATCTTCTGAGTACTACACATAGTGCTACAGATAAAGGGGAACAAGACAGTCCTTCAGAGTATGCATAGCCTGAGGATAAAAGGACTGTGGAAAGTGGCAAAATTATCATTAAGATGAAAAAGAGATTTTTTTGTATGTATATTCTTAGAAGTTTTAGAATTATTTTTCTTTAGAATTGTTTAAATATTTAAGATGGGCCCTAGCTGCTACGGCTCAGTGGATTGAGTGCCAGCCTGTGAACCAAAAGGTTGCCAGTTTGATTCCCAGTCAGGACCCATGCCTGAGTTGTGGATCAGGTCCCCTGGGTTGTGGAAGCATGAGAGAAGCTACTGATCTTGATGTTTCTTTTTCAAATTGATGTTTCTCCCCATCTTTTTCTCCCTCCTTTCCTCCCTCTCTAAAAATAAATAAATAAAATCTAAAAATAAAAAAAGAAATATTTAACTTGATTTTTAAATTTAACTTAGCAAATACAGACTCATTTTTACCTTCAAATATAGACAGAGATATATAACTCTCTTCAGGAGCTTAAGTCCAATAAGAATGAAATAGGTTAGATAATTGGAATCCACAGATGACCTCTGAAACTCACTTTAGCTGAGTTTTTAAATATCCTTATCTATCCCACTCCCTCAGGATGTCACAAAAAAAGGAACAGAATCAAATAGCAGAATAAGCACTGAACCAGGCTTCCTGGTTCTATTATATGCTAACTACAGCAAACCAGGTGTCAGAGCTGGGCTGGACTTCAGAGATCATTTCCTGCAACATCAGACAGGAAAAAAGAATATAATGAGTAAAAGTTACTAGAATAGGATCCAGAGCAAAGTAAGCAGGAGTTTCAGTTAACCTCAGTTACATAATGTCCCTCACAAGGCTACTGTGAGTAAAAAAACGACAGCAGATAGGCAAGCATGAATAGTGAAACCATGTGCAAAAAAAGATGTATTATCTTTAGAACCTGGGGGAAGGCCTCATGATAGATGCAGGAGGCTGGCCTGGTTGCTGCCTGCCCTCTCCCTAGAGCTCACTTCTTATCTTGGTGTAACCACTGTCACTTCTTCATTTCCCTCAAAAGCAACAAATCCATTCTTGACTTAATATTTCTGCACTTAATATTCCCAATGCTGCCCCAAGATCTTTGCCCATCTGTCCCTTCTTGTCACTCAGGCTTAACTCACTGGTACCTCATCAGTAATGCCTTCCCTGGCCATTCAATCTAATGACACCCCATCACTCTATCACATTATCTTATTTCCATCATTACACTCCCTTAACTATGTTATTCATTTTTATTTATTCCTAGTTTCCCTCTATAGAACATAACCTTCATTAAGGAAGAGATGTGTGTTTCTCTCTATTGGAAAAAAACTATCCAAAACTTGGAAACAAGCAAAAGAAATTACTGGGCATACTTTCAGCTTTACTGCTGGGCACTGTCTAGAACAGAGACCAGCAACTTTTTTCTGTAAAGGACTGTATAGTAAATATTTAGGCATTGTAGACCAAAAAAAGCAAAATTGAGGCCATTTATTATATAAGTACTTATATAAAAAGAAATCAAATTTCCATAATTTTTAAAATGATAGCATTCAAATTTAAAAAATAAAATTGGATACAATTTTTGTAAGATGGGTCTACTAATGAGAAGAATGAAATTCTTTTTTGGGAGCACATTTTGCTTAGTTGGGGTTCAAAGTATCATCAAAATCATTCATAAATGTTCATCTGTTAACACTCACCTGCAATAACATTTTTATGTACCTTATGTCTTTTCATACCAACAGGTACTGCCAAATACTGATATCAGTACATGATATGTCATTCAATTCAGCATATTCATTGCTTGGAAAACATTTATAAAATTCTATTAGATTCTACTCTTGATACTTCCTCAAAAATCATAATAAAACTTTACCACTGGTAAGCCATCAAAATACCATGTGGTAAGGCAAATCAAGATATTCCACTTATATTTCTGGCAAAAACAAAACAAAACATGGAACTGATGATGCTTAGGTTTATGATAGTGAATAAAGTCAACCATTGGCACTATTAGTTTCATAACATATGATAAATTGAAATATTTTCTGCAAAATACTTTCTGCAATAAATAAGTATATGCTTTAAATACATTACATTTTCACAAACCTTGTAAATTTGTTGAACTAAGTCTTTTTTCAGCTCTACATATTTTTTATTGACTTTAGAGAGAGAGAAAGGAAGGGAGAAAGATAGAGATAAAGAAAGAGAGAGAAACATCAATTTGTTATTCCCATTTACTTAGGCATTCACTAGTTGTATGTGCCCTGACTGGAACTCAAACCCAAAATGTTGGTATATCAGAACAACGCTCTAACCAGCTGATCCTCGCATATTCCACTTCAAGTTGCACTGAAATAGCATTTTCTCAACTTCCTTGAAAACACTTTTACCGGTAATTGTTTCATGCAGACTCTTCATAGAAGCTAACTCTTTACTCACTTCAAATTCAGCACTGATTTGATAAACAGCTGGATGATTGGTCACATGGACTCATTAAGAGCAAAGAAAACCTACTTGAAATCATGTGTCTTGTTTCTTAATCGGCTATTATGTCACTCTTGTTAGGAAAATAAAAATAATAAAATAAAATCAATCCCACTGGCAAAAAGGCCCCTCCCTACAAATACAGAAGTGTAAGAAAACATAACTTTATTATTCAGTAAGCACTAACAGATTACGTGCATGTAAAGGTAGCCTAGAGGTTAGGACTCAAATATAAATCTCACATAATTTATACAATTAAGCAGAAGACAGTATAATATTTCCTAAAAAAAAGGGGGGGTCTACACCTGTTAATAATTTCCTGTACATCTTCAAAAAGACCCTTGTTTACATACATAGAGGCCATTTTTGCCCACAACCTTAGAAAATCTTCATACTGTGAAAACTGGAGACTGGGCTTAATCCTGAGAGAGATTAATCTTTATTCTAAAGGTTAGAGTCAGGACTCAGATTTACTATGCCTCCAAGAAAACACTCTAAGAAAAGGAGAGAAGATAAATGGTCTTTTTGCCTTTAATAAATGGAAAAAATCAATTTCATTTACCCTTAAACTCCCAGTGTCCTCAACTCTCCAAGTAACTGTTCTCACTAAAAGACAAAGAGGCTTATGCAAATTTATTTTCCTTGAACATATTCCTTCAGCTGCTACAATCAAACATATCTTTGCAGCTGGAAGTACCAGGGAATACTAGCAGATTCCCTTTTAACAATTTTTTAAAAATTTACAGTATTATATTAGTTTCAGTGTACAACATAGTGATTAGACATTTATATAACTTACTAAATGATTGCTCCAATAAGTCTAGCACCATTGACACCATACATAACTTTTAAATATTATTGACTTTGCATCCCTATGGCTGATTTTAAAACTGGCAATTTTTTTTAAGATTTTATTTATTTATTTTTAGAGAGGGAAGGGAGGGAGAAAGAGAGATAGAGAGAGAGAGGGAGAAACATCAATATGTGGTTGTGGGGGGACATGGCCTGCAACCTAGGCATGTGCGCTGACTGGGAATCAAACCTGCAATGCCTGGTTCGCAGCCCACGCTCAATCCACTGAGCTACACCAGCCAGGGCTAAAACTGGCAATTTTTACATCTTAATCCCTTCCAGTTTTCATCCAACCTCCCAACCACCATCCAGTCTCTCAACCATCAAAATGTTCTCTGTATCTAATGAGTTAATTTCTATTTTATTCATTTCTTTTCTCTTTTGGATTCCACAAATAAAAGAATCATATGGGAGGACTTCTAGTCAAGATGGAAGTGTAGGTAAACATGCCTCACCTCTTTGCACAACTACAGAAAAAAATACAACTAGACCTCAAAGCAAACACCACCCAGAACCGTCAGAAAATTGATCTGTATGGAAATCTGACAACCAAGGATTTAAAGATGCCACATTCATCCAGACAGGTAGGAGGAGAGAAGCAGAGATGGGCAAAGGGGCTCAAGACGAAGTGGAGAGTGGAGAGGCAGCAGAACTGGTAGTCCCACACTCACTTGTGGAAGATAAAAATCAGGAGGGATACCTGAGAGGCTAGGGATCTCAGCCCCGGGCCAGAACACCAGAAAAAAGAACTAAACAAAATGAATATAACCAACCTATCTGATGCAGACTTCAAATTACTGGTGATCAGTGTACTCAAAGAATTCACTGAGTATGGCACCAATGTACTCAATGACCCAGGGCAGAAATGCAGGTTACATTAAGTGAAATAAAGAAAAATCTACAAGGAACCAATAGTGGAGGAGATGAAGTCAATATTCAAATAACGATATGGAACATAAGGAAGAAATAAGCATTCAACCAGAACAGCAAGAAGAAAACAGAATTCAAAAATGAGAACAGTATAAGGAGCCTCTGGGACATCTCCAAACATAGCAACATCTGAATCATAGGGATGCCAGAAGGAGAAGAGAAAGAGCAAGAAATTAAAAACTTATTGGGAAATAATAATGAAAGAACATTTCCTAATATGGTGAAGGAAATAGACATACAATTCGAGCAAGCACAGAGAGTCCCAAACAAGTTGGACCCAAAGAGGACCACACCAAGACACATCACAATTAAAATGCCAAAGGTTAAAGATAAAGAGAGAATCTTAAAAGCAGTAAGAGAAAAGAGAGAATATTATCTACAAGGGGTTCTCATAAGACTGTCAGCTTATTTTTCAAAAGAAACTTTGCAGGCAAGAAGTATTCAAAGTGACGAAAAACAAGGACCTACAACCTCTATTACTCTATTCAGCAAAGCTCTCATTTAGAATGGAAGACCAGATAAAGTGCTTCTCAGACAAGGTAAAGCTAAAGGAATACATCATCATCAAGACATTATTACATGAAATGTTAAAGGGACATAAGTAAAAGAAGATCAAAATTATGAACATTAAAATGACAACAAACTCACGTCTATCAACAAGTGAATCTAAAAAAGCAAAAACAAACTAAGCAAACAACTGTAACAAGAACAGAATCATAGACATAGAGAGCATTTGAGGGGTTATTAGCTGGAAGGAGGAAAGGGGAGATTGGGGAAAAAGGTACAGAGACTAAGAAGCTTAAATTGGTAGGTGCAAAACAGACAGGGATATGTTAAGAATAGCATAGGAAATGGAGAAGCCAAAGAACTTACAAGCACAACCCATGGACATGAATTAAGGGTGCAGATTGGTAGAGGGAAGGGGGTACAGGGCAGATGGGGGCAAAAGGGGAAAAATTGGGACAACTCTAAAAGCATAATCAATCATGTATACTTAAAACAAACAAATAAACACACAAATAAATAAAGTGGAATACAGCCCTGGCTGGTGTGGTTCAATTGATTCAGTTCCGACCTGCGAACCAAAACTCACTGATTCAAATCCTGGCCAGGACACATTCCTAAGTTTCAGGCCAGGTCCCCAGTTAGGGGTGTGCAAGAGGCAACCAGTTGATGTGATGTTTCTCTTGCACATTGAATGTTTCTCTCCCTCCTTTCCCCTCTCTCTAAAATTAAATAAGTAAAATCTTTAAAATATAAAATAAAATAAAATGGAATGTAGAGGCTAGAAGATAGAGCACTCACATACTATCACTGGATGTCAATTATACACCCCAACAGGAAGAAAGTGTACATAACATTTCCAAGAGGTATACAAGCCCAGCCAACAGAAACTGTTGCAGTTCAACCAATGAGAACATATCACCACCCTGAATTTTGACTTTTCTCCATTGGACTTTCTTTTAAAGCACCCCCTCCCAACTTCCTCCTTTTCCTCTATAAAGTAATGTTCCTTTCCTTTGTTTGCTGGGTTTGCCTATAGTTTTTGCTATAGCATGCTTAACCTGAATTACAATTTTCTGCTATTCCTGAATAAAACAATTTTTTGATGATAAAAACAACTGTTCTGCCCTGGCTGGCATAGCTCAGTGGATTGAGCGCGGGCTGAGAACCAAAGCATCGCAGGTTCGATTCCCAGTCAGGGCACATGCCTGGGTTGCAGGCCACAGCCCCCAGCAACCGCACATTGATGTTTCTCTCTCTCTCTCTCTCTCCCTCCCTTCCCTCTCTAATAAATAAATAAATAAATAAATAAATAAATAAATAAATAAATAAAATCTAAAACAACTGTTCTATTTTTAAGTAAACATTACAACAGTGTGGAGACTGCTGGAGCGAGATGGGTATAAGGGGACTAAATGGTAATGGAAAAAATACAATAAAGATTAAGTTTAAAAAAATATAAAAAGATAAACTGGACTATATTCAAATTAAGGACATCTGTACACTGAATGTTTTTAAGAGAACAAAGAGAATAAAAAGGTAACTACAGAGTGGGAAAAAGTATTTGCATTAGATTTCTCTAACAAAAGAATCATACCCAGAATATACAAAAAACTACAAAGAGCGAAAAGACAATCATATGGAAAGATGGGCCAATGAGTTCATCAGACAGGTCACAAAAGAAGGTAACCAATAGGCATGAAAACGTACCTGGACTTTACTAGCTATCTTGAAAATGCAAACAAAAGCATCAGTGTGATACCACTACATATACACAAGAATAGCTGAAATTAAAAAGACTGACAACATCAAGAGTTGGCATGGAAGTGGAGAAACTAGATCTCTCATTCACCGATATTGTTGTGGGAACGTGAACTGTTACAATCTCTTTGGAAAATATACAGGGAATATCTTCTAAAGCTGAATATATGCATGCCCTATGACTCAGCAGTTCTACTGCTAGTAACTGCCCAATAGAAATACATGTACCTCAGTGGAAAAATTTATTTTTAAAATGCAAAGGAAAGATAAACACCAATTTAGGATAGTGGTTGCTTCTGGGCAGAGAAGGTAAAGAAAGAGGGAGAGAAGGGAATGAGATTACGAAGTGTATAAAAGCCTCAACTTTAGCTGAAATGTTAATTTTCTTAAAAGAAAATTGAAGTAAATGTGGTAAAATATTAAGAATTGATAAAACTGTATGAGAATAATGTGTGTGTTTGTTATAGTATTCTTTATAACTTCCTATATGCCTAAAGATGTCATAAAGAAATTTTTTTAACTGAGTTGAAGAATAAAGATTCAGAGAATGCTTAAAAGCCATTAATTTTTTCAAAAGATTGTAATACAAATATACAATATAATGCCAGTATTGTGTATATAAACATACCACATATACATACACATGGGTTGAAATGATGTGATGAAACTGACATATCTCTGTGGTATTCCTTTCCAAAATTTATAACCCCAGTCTAATCATGAGAAAAACATCAGAAAAATCCCCACTGAAGGACATTCTACAAAATACCTGACCAGTGTCACAAAACTGTCAAAGTCATCAAAAAGAAGGAAATCCAAAAAACTGTCACAATCAAGAGGAGCTTAAGAAGACACGACAATAAACGCAATGTGCTATCCTGGATGGGGTCCTGGAACAGAAAAAAAGACATAAAGTAAAAACTAAGGAAATCTGAAAAAAGTATGGGCTTTAGTTTCAATATTGGTTCATTAATTGTAACAAATGAACCACACCAATGTAAGATGTTAATGATAAGGAGAATTGGGTATGGGGTATATGAAAAATGTACCATGGTCACAAATTTTCTGTAAATAAAAAATGTTCTGAAATTAAAAGTTTATTTCCTCACTTGATCTTAGCCAAAAGGCTGAGAAGCATTGAAAGTTTATTACTTAAAAAGTCAATTAATTTACCCAAATTCATACCGCTGGTACCCAATACCCCAGAGTTTGACACCAACCCAAATGTCCTCAAACCCTGTGCTATTCCCACAATACCCTCCCAACTTTCCTTTCTTTGGGATCATATAGGTATTTGTACGACTAAAACAAGTTCTTGAGGGCAGAGAAAAAAATAGTTTTCCCCTACCACACCATTAGTAAGCCAGCTTAAGGTAACTACTCACAGAAAGTCACGGAGACCTAAAGAATCCTAGATTTGATCAGGTCTGACCTACCTACCATAAAGCCATCCATACCTCACGCTCCTCAGAGAGACAGACCCATTAGGCTCTGGGCTTTGGGCCACTCAGTTCTGCAATGGTCCTGTGCTGCCATCTACCGGTAGCTAGTAAGCGTTGACCTCCCCTGCTGTAGCTGAGGAACCAGCGGAGAGTGGGGAAATTGGAGAGAAGACTCAAAACGTTAATTAAATTACAGAACGTCTATAAGTGTTACAAAGTTCACTCGACATTCGTTCAAGACAAAGGCCTTACTTTTCTTGAGAGCTTTCAGGCTCTCCTATCTCCGTATTAAAACTTGGGCTCCGTATTAAAACTTAGGTAAAATTCTTACCTCCCAGGTACAGATCTGACCTCCCAACTCCCAGAACTTCAGAAACTTGTCAGCCTCACAAACCTGAGACCCCACCGCCCAGATTTTCACCCCCCCCCCGAAACTCCTGCATACTACCTGGCAAACATCGCAGACCTCCCCCATTGGGGCAAATGCGCTCGCTAACCCAGACATCCCACAAAGAGGTTCAAGTTCCGGATGCAGCTCACACCAACGGGAAAGTCTGGGGAGAGCCCGGGTAAGGCTCCGGGACTTCAGGTTAGCGCTCTGGCTTGGGCTCCGGCCCCCCGCCCCCTCCCCCTCCGTGAACTGACCAGCCCAGGCCCACAACCCTCGGGATAAGGCCCCGCCCCTCCAGACCTGTCATCACAGAAGCCGCACGTGGCCGGGGTGGGCCCTCAGGCGACCTGCAGCAATCACTTTGTTTCCCCTGCCATCCATTGGGGCCGTGGCCGCCAATCAGAGCCAGCGGATCCGGGCTGGCTCGCCAGCGCCTGGGTGAGGCCAGCGGGAGAATAGAGGGGCGGGTGGAGAGGCTCTAAGATGGGGCTAGTGTTGGAACGGGGCCTGGCACCAGTTCTGCCAGGCTGGAATTCTAGGGGGCGGGTCCTAGTGAAAGGCGGAGAGACCAAAACGGAGCATGGATCCGGGGTGGGGCCAGGGACAGGCTGAAGATCCTGGGGAGACGCTAAAAAGACGAGAAGGGGCGGAGCCCTAGAGGGGCGTGGTCTGGGTTACAGGGGACGACCCCAAGGAATTTAAGAAACTAAGAAAGGGGACGAACCCAGGGGAAGGTGGGAGGTGGGACAAGGGAGAGGGTGGGCCAGGGAGTTGCGGGGGCGGGGCTCGGAATAAGGGGCGAGGTTTGCTGGCGGAGGCTGCTGCTGGGGCCGCTTGGTACTGCACCAGTCCACTACCTCCCCAGGTGCAACGGAATTCACGGAACTACAGGTGTGGGGCGGGTTGCGGGTGGATGAAGGGACAAGGACCGGGGTGCGCTTGTGCAGACATGACGATGTGGGGGACACGTTAGGGAAGGAGAGGATATGTAGACTGCGGGGGGAGGAAGAAGACAAGAGTTGGGGGGGGGAGTTGGGAGCTCAATAAGTGGGCAAGGAGGTGCACTCTTCAGAGGCTCTTGTGGGGGAGGGGTGGGAGTGCTTTGTAGGGGTGGAAGGTACTAACTGAAAGGGTGAGCTCTCTGTCTGATGTGGAGGGTTGGAAGCGATACTTGAGGGGGAGGGGATCCGAAGGCACTTTGGGGTAACGTGTGCTGTGATGAAGGGCTGGTGGTCCACAGTGTGGGAGCGACGGAGGGACTGGAAAAAGAAGGTACAGGACTGTGGGCACTGTATGAGGGGACGGATTTGTAGGCCCCAATTGATGGGGGAGAACTCCTAGCGTTTTGAGAAAGTAATAGTCTGGGGGCATTGTCGAGACTCCAGGAAGATGTTTGTGTACTGTATTCTAGAAGTGATGGTGATGAAATTAGTGGGGTGAAGAAGCCCGTCTTGTAGTGCTCCTGGCTCCTCAACTGCTAACTCCACCTTATGGCCTCAGCACTGCTAGAGAGGAGTCAGGCCCTTCTTGCCACCAGGGCTTGTGTAATAGGACTGTCTCCTCAGTCTGCTTTAGATCTGCCTGCTGAGACTGGGCTTTCTTCTAGCTGGTGTCTCTGGGGCCCTTCCCCCTTTTGGTTCTGTTAACCCCCCCCCCACACACACACTCTAGTTCCTCTTCCTCCCAGAAGATTGCCTTGGTCCCTGTCTTCCCCCTCCCCCGCCCCTTTGCCCTGCCCTTATGCTCTGGGTGTGCTCATTTCCCACTTCCTTCCTCGCCCTGGGGCCTGGCCTGGTCCTTGCCCTAGGAGCTGTGCCCTGCCCCAGACTTTGTACTCAATGTCCAGAGACCCTACTAACCTGCAGCAAGACTCAGACCCCACCCACCACTACTATCAAGGTCTCTCCCAACAGACCCCCAGGTGACTGGTAGTCATATTTTTACCACTTGCCAGAAACTGATTTTCCACACCTTTTTCCTTCTTCTGGGTGGGGAGCCCTAGGGCCCTAAAAAATTCTGGACTTCTGTGGGAGGAAGGATATAGTGAGGAGTAAGGTTTTTAATCTATGTTTCGAGAGGTGGGTGGTGATTATCCACTGAAGTAGGGAAGGGATGTGAGGTTCCAGCTTCAATTGCAAGAGGAAGGTAGAATGGCTTGGAAGCTGACCATCAGCACTGAGACTAGAGCCTAGTCCTTTTGGGGGCTCCTCTGGTTCCCTGAGGGGACTTGATATAGTGCCAGAGTTCTTTTTGCTTCTGAGCTGACTAGGAGAGGGTGGGAAAGGCCTGTCTTCCACACATTGGCTGAATGAGTGTGACAGTGTTGCTGAAAGGGGCCCCAAGCCAGTCTTCTCTGGCCGAGAGACTGGCTAGGGAGGGAGGGGGCTCTGAGGCCAGACAAAGCGGTGGGGTAGGGTGGGGTAAAGGAGGGCAGGCTGATTCCTTTTGAGGAGGAGCTGATTGCTATAGCAACACAGCTTCCCAGACTGTCAGAGAGGCGGGCCTAGTGCAGACTCACTCCAGCTTCCTCAGTATTGAGGCATTTGTGTGAGTAGGTGGGGCATGAAGAGAAAGGGCATTAGTTTTTTGTGCTTAGGCTGTAGTATATACAGCCTTTCTGGTTCAGTACAAGCTGCAGGGCATTCATATGTTTAGATCCATATTCTGAAAATGGATATTCTTGAACGATAGCTGTTAGAATTATAGCAGTATAATTCTAGAGGTCCTTGGTGGTCATCATTGATGCAAAACCCTCATTTTACATATTTGGAAATTTACCACCAAAGAGACTGATTTTCTCCAGGTTTCATAGTAACAGGAGTTAGGACCCAGAGATCCTGATTGCTGTTCACTTAGCCCAGGGCTAGTTGCCTCTTTCAGCCAATGTGTATTGAGCACCTATTATGTGCCAGGAACTTGTGTTGATTATGGGAATACCAGCATGAACAAAACAAGGTTGTTGCTCTCAGTAGAGTTTCCATTTTAATAGGGGGAGAAAGAAAAGTGTGTGTGTGTGTGTGTGTGTGTGTGTGTTGTGAGGAAAGCAGGGTCAGCTGCTGATAACGGCTATAAAAAAAAAATAAACAGGGTAAGAGTTAGGGCAGCTAGGGCAGCCCTTGATTATACCATGCTGCCTTTCTAGGGCACACTGAGGCTTAGAACTTCTTTGATCTTTCTCTCTGAACTATTGCCCCCTGACCTTTACAAGTTACTAAGGTCTGGGCCTATGGTAGTGGCACTAAGAGACAACAAGGTAGGGTCACCAAAGTATTATTCCTTCTCTATAGTGTTCTCTGTCTAACCAGAGAGCTTACACTAAGGCATCTAGATACATTGGTACTCTGCAATTTTGTCCAGGGTGTTGAAAATTTCTTTACTCATTTTTCTTACCATTAGGGAACCAGCAAGGAAGTCAGTCCACAGCAACTGGGTTCTTTTTCAGGGTTTTTCCTTGGTCTGAGGTGAGAAGAAGGTAGAGGAACTAACTAACTTGCTTGTCCTTCCTAAGCCTAGGGCACAAGGAGGAAGTAGGGGGAGGGGAAATTCTTTTTACTGTCCAGTGACAACCACAGGGTCCTTGGGGCCTACAGCACAGGCAAGGTAGAAACAAGGACCTTGGGCCTTCTTTGGCCTTGGAACTATAGAAGAACAGATTCCACACCCCACCCCCCTTCTGTAGGCACAACCAGGCAGCTGCCCTGGTTGATATTAATTCTCCAGGGCCTCCCTCTTCTGATTCTGTATTTGCCTCCTGCTTCTGTGGAAGACTGGGAGCAAAAGCCTCACAAGTTCCAAATCGTTTGACTTACTGATAATTGCAGACAGAAAGCTAGACAGTGCTGTCTATTTTCTTAGCTTTCTCCAAGAGCAACCCCTCTGAAATGTTTCTTTTAATGCCTAATCCTTATAGATGTTTCTATTCTGGTCATTTAAAGAATAGGAGGACAAGAATTAGGAATCCTGGTTTTGCTGCCACTTCATTTTTGGCTGAGTCTGGGCTGGGCCTGGGGCCCAGTGACTCAGGGGGAGGGTGGGGAGTTTCGAGGGAGCCGTGAGTCATATGGGTGAGCTCCGTCATAGGAGGTGGGTATATTTCCCCCACTCTGGGCAGAAGCCTTCCTATCCCACTTCCCATGGGTGTTCTGTCTCTCCTTGAACAGAGGCCTAGAATAGAAAGAGAACTGACAAAAAGGATGAAGCCACCTAATCGCAGAATGGGAGTTCAAAGACACAGAGAATGATGTTTAGATCTCTGAATTAAAATGTATCCCTGTCTCATGAGCTCTTGGGGTCCTTCTAATGAAGGCAAAAAAACATCAATATAGACTAAGAGAAGAAAGAATACCATTTCTCAATGGAAGGAGATAGTATCCCACTTCAGGAGTTTTTCATCTCTTCTGACAAGAAGGAAACGTCCTAGGCTCCAACAGTTCTCTGTTCTCTGGAGCTCTGGTTTGCAAAGCAGGGAGAGATGAATGGACATGGGAATATTTGGGGTCTGGTGTGGGAAGAGCAGGTGGATTTTGGAGGTTTTCCAGCTGTGTCTATGAAAACCCTAGGGCGTCTTATTAACCTGCCTCAGAAGGGGAAGGGGGAGAGCAAGGGCGGAGGGAGAAGTGGGAAGTCTACGCCATAGAAAGGGTTAAATTGCTGGGCAGAGAGATGCTTTGGGCTAAGGCAGACGTGGGGTTAAGGAGGTGGGAGGGGCCACTCTGGGTAGGCCTGCCCCCTTATGGGCCAATGGGCTTGCATCTCCTGGAGGGGGCGTGCCTTACACTTGAGGTCGTGGGAGGCTGGCCTCCTATGGGCCAATGAGTTTGGTCACTGCCATGGAGGGCGTGGTCTTAGGGGGCGTGGCGGCCAGTCCGCTGAGGTGGGGGTGTTGGGACGCTGGGCGGGGCGGGCAGCCCCATCAGCTGGTAGGAAATGGCCTGTGAGTCAGAGGGGCAGCAGAGTCGGCTGCACGGAGCCGGGGCGGCCACGGGGAGGGACAGTCGTGGGGAGGGGCGCAGCAGCGGCTGGGGGGCTGCGGGCGCCAGGGCCCGCTAGTGTTGCACTCGAAGCTGAACAGAAAAGAGCCTAGCAGAGCAGAGCTCAGCCTGAGCCACCCTTTGTCTGGGTTGGGGGCCCGTGTCGGGGAAGATTGGGGATTCGAAGGGAGGGACGGGACGGAGGGGCCTGGAGCAGCGACCGCGGTTGCAGAGCCAATTTGGGAGCGGGGTGAGTGTCTTCTAGGGGGAAAGAGCAAATCTACGAAGCTCCAGTAGGGAATGGGGCCTGTCCCAGGCTGTGGGGAGGAGAAGGTTGAGAAAGGACCTGGTAGGCTAAGCAGGGGGTGGGGTGGAGTATGTCCAGAACAAGGAATCCAGGAACCAGGGTGAGTCTGCCAGGTTCAGTTTGGAGGAGGTGCTGAGATCTGCTCCCTTTCCACTGAGGGTGTAGGGCTCTAGTCCAGTGGCCAAGAGGGTGGTGAGAAAGCAGAGGCTGACCTTCCTACTCTCAGCGGTGGTTTATGGAAACAAGCCCCTTAGTTTGTGTGTATGTGTGTAGGGACAACACATAGAGCAGCTGGCAGCAGTTCTCTCTGAACAGGATGAAAGTGGTAAGCACATGGAGAGGAATTCTCCTTCTTGCCACCCTCCTTGATCAGAGTAGGAATGGATATCTTTAATACTGAAGGAAAGGAGAGAGTGAGCCTGGGAGCTTGTGCCTATACCAATACCCACTTACCCCGCCTCCCAGGCCTAGCAGGTGTCTGAGGGTACAGACCCCATGGTATTCTGGGACTTGTTGTTTTTGCTGGCCTTGCTCCCTTGGCATGTTGGGAGCTGTAGTCTTTGCCAGTCAAAGCCTGGCACAGCTGTTCGATGCCAGCTGCTGCCCACCCCCTGCACACAGAGGAGGTTTGGCCTACCCTTCCCCCACAGTCCTGCCCCATGAGTCAGCTTAAAGCCATGGTCTACAGCCAGACTGGCTGGGTGGCAGGGAAGTGAGTCTTAGAGCTTCTTATCCACAGGTCAGGAACTGAGAGGGCTCTAGGGTAATGACCAGGTGCCAGACATGTTAGGGTCAAGTAGGGCATCATGTCATCACCTGGCTTCCCCAGGGCAAGGGCTCAAGAAGCCAACTGGGATGACATGGAGGTGGAAGTACTAAGGAAAAGGCCCTTCCTGAGTCTGAATGGCTTGGGTAGAGGAAAGGAGGGGTAGAAAGAGTACAGGTTGTACCCTGTGACAACACAGCCATTGGCATTCTGCCCTTTCCTGCCACCTCACCCACCACAGGGAACCAGAATTTTCTTAGGGATCCCAGTTCTAATGAGAACTTGGTGAACTAGGATAGTGTGGGGTGCAATGATGGGAACTTAGTGTACGAGAACTTTTCAGTCCCTAGGCGCAAATCTCCCCTTTCCCCTTGCACAGCCAACTCTCACCTCTGTTGCTGATTCTTATCCTCTCTATACAATTAATCTCTCTGCTTCTCTCACTGTTGAAGTTTTTTCTCTGCATTGTCAGGACTGCTGTCCAGATCTCTGAAAGTAGCCTTACGTTCTACTTTTTTGAGCCCTGCTATGTGCTTACCCTTGTGCTTGGAGTTGGACATAGTAGTGGGGCACAGACCTATCCTTAAGAACTCTATGGTCAGTCTAAGAGATGTCTTACCCACAAAATGAGCAGAACTGTCATTTGGGGTTACAGGAAGTAGTGATACTGCCATAGGTTAGATCAGAGGGAGAAAGATATCTGTGACCTGGGTGGCCAGAGTAAGCTTTCTGGAGGGAATGACATTTGGCCTAGTCAATGAGGAAGGATAGGTGTTGGGTAGACAAAGGAGGATTTCTTCCTTTCTTTCTTTCTTTCTTTTTTATCCCCACCTGAGGATATGCCCACTGATTTTAGAGAGAGAGAAAGAGAAGGAGTGAGAGACAGAGAGAAACAGATCAGCTGTCCCCTGCTGATCATGTACCCCAACTGGGGACCAAACCTGTGACCCAGGCATGTGCCCCAACCAGGAGTCAAACCTGTGACCCTTCAGTTTACGGGAGGATGCTCCAACCAACTGAGCTACACCAGCCAAGGCCAGGAGGCATTTCTTGAAATGGAAAGGGCATTGTGGATGTCAGGCAGCAAAGGCTATTGCCCAAAAGAGAAGTATTTCCTTCCATGAAGGAAAATGTTCTTCAATTTGATGTTCTACTTACCCAGTATGTGCTCCCTGAGGGTGGAGCACAGTTGGTGAAGTGCCACTAGTTGGTGAAGACCATCTTGTGTTCTGGCAGAAAAATAGTGGGTGCATTTTTGGGTATTGGTAGGTGCTGGATGTGTTTGGGAGGAGTAGAACGGTACCTCTGGTTGTTTCCAGCTCCCTGACTGCCGCTGCCTTATCTCTAGTTTGCAGGGCTTGGGGAAAAAGGAGGGCCTTCTGACAGTACCGCCCCCCCCCACACACTTGTTTATGGTTAGATTTGTTGTCTCTTATTAAAGGGAGAGACTGCTGGGGCAATTAGTAGTTTTAAGGCTGAAGGGCCCTGCTTTGAGATGACCTGAGGTTTGTACAACCGAGGAGTGTTGATGGGGGGTGAGTTTCTGCAAGACCTCTGCCCTCAGGGCTCTGGGGTGGCATTTGTCTCTTTGGAGATAGACATATGGGAATGAGTTGTGCAACTTGGTGGTCTTGACTAGGAGAACTGAATTCTTGCCCTGACCACCTCTTAGCTGGTATGGTCTCTTGGGTCTTGGGGTATCTCATCTCCCCTCCCATTCAGGGCACGAGTGCCCAAGGTGTTGGCCTATTACATTGAGCCAAGACCTGCCTCTCTGCAACTCCCTAGGTAGCCCAGCTCTGCTCCCTGGGACCTGAATCCCAAGACTGCCCCTTCTGTTTCTGAAGAGCTCCCCATAAGCGGGGAGGATGTCCTGGGGTGTATTTCATTAGCCCACAACTGGAGAGCAGTCTTACCATTGATTTCGAGAATCCTGGCTTATGTCTGTTCTCTCCTCAGGGTCCAGCTGAGCCCAGGAGCTGCACGGAATGGTGGCAGTCACCTTGCCAGTGCAGCGGGCATGGACCAGACTGCAAGCTAGGAGAGCAAGGCATCAGTCAGGAAGAGAGAACACTCAGCTAGGCTTTAGACCTCTACATCGGGGTGAGTTCCAGGGAGAGGGAGGGGAAGCAGGTCCAGTAAGAAACCTGAGCTAAACATGTGAGCATCTCAGGACCTCTGGAGTGGGCCTCTATATTCCATTACTCCATCTGGGGATTTGGACACCTGTACCCCCATGAATCCTTCAAGATCACCTCTTCAGGCCAGGGAAGGATCTGAAACACAGCTGAGAGGGTGAAAATTCACTGCTTCCTCTGACCACCTTTTCTTTTCTTCTCTTGCACAGATGTCCCCCGGGCCCCCAGCCCAGGCCCAGCATAAAGGCTGTGAGGGGGGACCCCCCTGACCCAAGGGGGGACTTCATGCGCCACGTGCAGGCGGAGCCATCTCCATCCTCAGAGCCAGAGGCTGGCCCTTCACAGCCTGCAGTCAGGCAGGGGGCCCTCCAGGGTGGCCTGCTCATGGGCTACAGCCCAGCAGGAGGGGCGACATCCCCCAGGGTCTACCAGGTATCCATCTTTTCCTCTCCAGCTGGTGCCTCCGAGCCTCATAGGGCCCTGAAACGGCCATCCCCAATTACTGAGGGTCCCCGGGAGCTGAAGAGAGGCCCTGGGCTTGGGGCCAGAGAGGGACAACCCCCTGAAGAACCATCTACTGTGGGGCTATTGGGCCCAGAGGGGCTGGGGCTGGGGCTGGGTGTGGCCAGTCAGCATTTTTGCCATCATGGCCTGTGTGTTATAGAACAGGGAGGTAGCTCCACTTCACCTTGGACTTCAGGGGCCCAGATTACCCCCTGGCCCCCAGCAAATGCTTCCTGCAATACTTTGCACACCAGAGACTGGGCTTCCCCAGACCTAGGGGGACAGGGGTCCGTGGGGGAGTCCCTAGGGCGAGCCTCTCCAGGCCAGCTGCGCACACTTGACACTGATTTGCACAGTCTTGCACAAATAGGGGGTAAGAGCCCAGTGGCTGGGGTGGGCAATGGAGGCAGCCCCTGGCCTAGGGAGTCCCCTGGCACTGCCAATGGGCACAGTCCCGAGCACACACCCCCTGGCCCTGGACCTCCAGGCCCCTGCCCCACCAAGCGAAGGCTGCTTCCTGCTGGAGAAGCCCTGGATGTCAGCTCTGAGGATGAGGGGCCAGCCCCTCAGAGGCGCCGGGGATCCCTGGGTCACCCTCCTGCTGCCAACAGTTCTGATGCCAAAGCCACACCCTTCTGGAGCCACTTGCTGCCTGGGCCCAAGGAGCCTGTGCTGGTAAGCCAGGAGAGGAGCTAGTCTACATTTATGTACCTTACAAAGTCATGACAGTAAGTCTGGTAACCATCTGTCACTGTATGTAGTTATTATGATATTATTGACTCTATTTCCTATGCTGTACATTATATCCCTGTGACTTATTTTATAACAGGAAGTTTGTACTTCTTAATCTCCTTCCCTTTTTCTGCCCAGCCCCCCTTCTTCCCCCCTTTGGGAAATGATCAAGTCCTGGGGGCATGTTCCTATGAGAGCTTGTGATGAGCCCCTGCTTCCTCAAACATACCTGGCCTCCACGCAATATATTTCCCCAATCTGTCCTCTCCATAGGACCCAACAGACTGCAGTCCTGTGGGGCGGAGGCTGAAAGGTGCCCGTCGCCTGAAGCTGTAAGTGACCAGCTTCTCTCTCTGCCCTGACCCTGGAAAATGGGGACAGAAGTCTGTAATCCTCTTTCTCACCCCAGGGTAGGGGACCTCCAGGGCAGGATCCCTGGGTAATGATAAAGGGTGGGCCCTAAGGACACGAGCAGGCATCCCAGAATACCTGAAGCCAACCCACTGTGTATCCCCAGCTCTACCAGGAGCTCCCTTCGAAGCCTCCGGAAGGGCCCAGACCTGCTGAGCCCCCCCAGTGCCTCCCCTGTTCCTACCCCTGCCATCAGCCGTACCCTGTTGGGCAACTTTGAGGTAGTTACCCTTGAATTCCATGATTGGGGGGATCTTGGGAAGTGGGATGGTGGAGTGTGGCTTGGATGGATAAAAAGTTCTGGCATCTTGCCCTGGCTGGTGTGGCTCAGTGGATTGAGTGCTGGCCTGCGAATGAAAGCGTCGCCAGTTGGTTTCCCAGTCAGGGCACATGCCTGGGTTGCAGCCCAGGTCCCCAGTAGGGGGCACATTGAGAGGCAACCATACATTGATGTTTCTCTCCCTCTCTTTCTCCCTCCCTTCCCCTCTCTCTAAAAATAAATAAAATCTTTAAAATCTCTTTCATAGTGTGTTTCCCCCTATCCCCTCAGGAATCATTACTTCGAGGACGCTTTGCACCATCTGGCCACATTGAGGGCTTCACTGCAGAGATTGGAGCTAGTGGATCCTACTGCCCTCAGCATGTCACGCTGCCTGTCACTGTCACCTTCTTTGATGTTTCTGAGCAAAATGCCCCGGCCCCCTTTCTGGTATGATCTGATTTCAACCCAAAATCAGCTGTGGAGGAGGATGAGGGATTAAGGACAGGAGGTATTCTTTAGGTCTTCCTCACCTAGAAGAGAGTCAAGGTGGTGGAGAGAACTCTAGTCGGGGACAGGGCCCAGGTCCCAGAGTGAGGCTGTGGAGATGGATGAGTGTTCAGGGCTCTCCCAGTGCCCACCTTGGCTGATGGCTCCATGGCCTTCCCAGGGCGTCGTGGACCTGAACCCCCTGGGGAGGAAGGGTTACAGCGTGCCCAAGGTGGGCACCATCCAAGTGGTGAGTTTTCCCTGAGGGAGAGTGGGAGTGGGGAGAGGAAAACAACCCCCAGGCCCTACCAACCTTGCCTGTCCTGCCCCCAGACCTTATTTAACCCCAACCAGACTGTGGTGAAGATGTTCCTTGTGACCTTTGACTTCTCGGACATGCCTGCTGCCCACATGACCTTCTTGCGCCATCGCCTCTTTTTGGTGCCTGTGGGTGAGGAGGGAAGTGCTAGCCCCACCCACCGCCTCCTCTGCTACTTGCTGCACCTCAGGTGAGGACAGGGTCCAGGGACAGCTGGGAAGGCCCAGGTATCCTTTCCCAAACCCAGGTGTCCCTCCCCAGAATAGGATGTCTCCTTGCTTCTCTCCTATCTGGGTTCTTATTTTGATCACCCTATTCTCCCCCAGGTTCCGGAGCTCCCGCTCAGGCCGCTTAAGCCTGCATGGAGATATCCGCCTGCTTTTTTCCCGCCGGAGCCTGGAACTAGACACAGGGCTCCCCTACGAACTGCAGGCTGTGACTGAGGCCCCTCACAATCCACGTTATTCACCTTTGCCCTGATTGATTGCCAGTGCCCTAAACCCACGTGGGCCAAGGACCAGCCCGTCCTACTCTATCCTGGACAAACACGTGGAGAGGTGGCGAGAGACCCTTCAAGCTTGAATTAAAGCCCTCGCCATGCTATGCCCAAATTGATTATTTGGGTATTTAAAGCTTCTGATCCTTACTGCAGTCTGCCCTACTTTGGGTTCTCCACGTGCCTGCTCCCTCCTTTGGAATTCCCAGGCCAGCTTAGGTAGTGGAGAGGAACTATAGCTACCCCGAAGTTGTCCCAAGTTCCCAGGCAAGTCATGCCAGCATTGCCTCCCTGTCCTGGGCAGGGGCCATTTATTATTTTATTTATTTTTAATTTATAATTTATTCAGATTGGATTGCCTCGGTACCCCCCAAACCTGACAATTAGCATTGGTCCTCCTACTTTTCCATTCAGATGTTGCTCCAACTTCAGGAGATGAAGAGGCTGATGTGGGAGCTGAGGGAGAATGCCCTCCCTCAGCTGAGGAGAGAGAGGTTATCCCAGAAGGACTGAGTCACTAGCCAAACACTCAACTTCTCCTGCCCTTCCCATTTTTTTTTTCAATTCCCCTACTCTCTGACCCCTCTCTGAAAGCCAACTTATATATGTGTGTATGTGTATGTACACAAGCTTGTGTGTGTGATATGTGTGAGAAAGCGTGCATGCATGTGCACACACATGGGGGTTAACCACCCCTCATCTAGGGCTCCAGATTCCAGTTGTCCCTTTCCTGCTTGTGTCTCCTTGCTTTGGGGTCCTGACTGAGGAAGGTGTTCAGGGGACAGAGTCAGGGCCAAGGACCGGGGTGCTTCCTCTTAACTGGCCAGACTCTGACCCACCTACCTCAGCTGGGGTGAGGGGTACCCCTCAAACTCAATCATGTGGTTCCCAACTGCCCATATCCCACTCCAGACTGACCCAGCCTTAGCCCTGACTCCTGAGGCTGGGCTGAGGGGAACAAGCATTTGCTGAAACTTGAAAAAAAAAAAACAAACAAACGAAAAAAATGTACCTGGTACTTTTTTTTTTTTTTTTAGAGAAAAAAAGAAAATGAAAGAAAATAAATTCTTGTTCAGAAACTTGAGCGAAGCCCTACTTTTTCTGTTGGGGACAGCATGGGATTGGGGATGGAGGGCCAAATTGGAACTGGAACTCTGCCTTTCTTTCTGAAAAGGGGTCTGAGGCCATAGTCTTGGACAAAGTCCTTCTGAATCACACAGTCTGGTCTTGCTCTTTTCAGATAACCGGGTTGGGTGGCAGGAAGGTTCAGCCCTAAAAGGTGAACTTTGCGTGGACATGAATTCTTATACCAGTTCTGTTAATGATTTAGCCCCTCGGAGCTTCAGTGCCCTGATATGTAAAATGAGAGTGGCAATGCAAGTCTCTGAAAGGGTGTGCCAGAGCATCAGGGATATGTGTAGGGTGACAGGCTCCAGACAAGGCTGAACTTTGGGGCTTTGTGCTGCACTCTATGCAAGGGTACCAGATCTGATAAACCCTGACTAGGAAGAGGTAGAAAAAGCTATGGTGTCGGGGAAAAGAGGGAAGGGGGAAATCTCAGTCCAATCACGGGGCAATGTTAGGCCCAATCACCATGGCAACGAGAATAGGGTCAGTCCTCAGTGGGAGGGCTGGGTATAACACAGCAGGACTGCCAGCGAATGTCACTATGGCAACCATGAGTACTAGTCAGTTCCAATGCCCTGGTCGCTATGGTGACAGGTGGGCGTGGTTATAAACCCAGAAGGGTAAACTAGTCTGTCGAGTGAGGGGTAACAACTCTGTGGGAGGTGTTTCTGGACCATCAGCACACAGAAAATTGCCTCCATTTTGGTCACCAGGTCAGGGTCTTGAGCTTGATCAGCGAGAACCGGAACAAACTCCCCCCTTGGACCCTCTCTTGATGGTTCGTGTTTCCCAGGGAACAATTTGAGGCACGCTTCTGCCCATTAACGCTGATTGGCTGAGTGTGAACAGAGTGGAAGGAGAAAAGAGGCGCCGGAAGTACATCCGGGCTAGTGAAAACACAAGAGGAAAAAAGGCTTAGGTCCGAACTTCTGGAGCGACCGCTCTGCTCTGCACCGCGTCTCGTTGGTTCCGGAGGGCACTGCGGCCGTGGGAAATGCTGGCGCGCGCGGCGCGGGGCACTGGGGCCCTGTTGCTGAGGGTAGGAGAAAGGCATTATTCTCCAAGGGTTGGGCAGAGATCATCTGGGTCCTCAGCTGGGAAGGAGAGGGATTATAAATTATGGTAGAGAAGTGGGGTCAGAGGTTATGGTCCCCACGTGAGGCTCCCTCCGAGGATCCTCTAGGGTCGGGGTTTAGAAGATTCCTCCAGGACAGGCGCCTGGAGGGGTGAGGTGGTCCTCCGGCTGGCATCTCTGCTAACCCACGTCTTTCCTTCAGGGTTCCGTGCAGGCTTTTGGCCGCGCTCCGCGCCGCGCCTCCTCAGGATTGCCCCGAAACACAGTGATACTGTTTGTGCCGCAACAGGAGGCTTGGGTGGTGGAGCGAATGGGCCGATTTCACCGGATCCTGGAGCCTGTAAGAACCTATTCTGCCCACCTGAGGCCAGCCTGATTCCCGATTACTACACGGGGCAGGGGAGTAATGAGGATACCCCCCTGGGGCCTGCCCTTACCTTTAACTTGCAACTCCCTGGGCCAGACCTGGCAGGGTCTAGGCTGCTTGCCGTCGTACCCATGTTCGCATCTTTTCTAATAACCCACATTCCCCATTGTTAGGACTTTCCTCTACCCACTCTCAGCTCCATCAGTCTGCATGAAGAAAGATACTCTGCTGGCTCCCATTCACTTGAGTCTCCCATCCATTCAGAGGCCCAGCCTCACATCCCTAATCTCTTGGGCTTCCCTACCATTGACACCCACAGCCTTCTTTTTTTCTGGGCATGCTCCATACATTGATTCCCTACCCACTTCAGGCGTAGCTTAGATACTAACCTTACCACTTTATAACTTCCATCCTGAACACCCATGACTCTTCTTCCCAGGGCTTGAACATTCTCATCCCCGTGTTAGACCGGATCCGATATGTGCAGAGTCTCAAGGAAATTGTCATCAACGTGCCTGAGCAGTCAGCTGTGACTCTTGGTGAGGGGTGTAGGGTGACTTGGGTGCTCTGAGTCCATTAGGATGTGGTTGCTGGAGATCCAGAGCTTAGGAGAAAGCTGATTGGGACCTGGAAACCTGACCTTCCTCCCTTTCTGTCCTGCTCCTGCATTGCAGACAATGTAACTCTGCAAATTGATGGAGTCCTTTACTTGCGCATCATGGATCCTTACAAGGTATCTATCTTCTGCTTTATTCAGTTCCTGAGTTGCTCTCCTCACTAAAATTCTGTACCCAAGCTTCCTATGCTATCCATACTCCTTTCAGGCCAGCTATGGTGTGGAGGACCCTGAGTATGCTGTCACCCAGCTAGCCCAGACGACCATGAGATCAGAGCTTGGCAAACTCTCTCTGGACAAAGTCTTCCGGGTAAGGGGATCTGAATCAGAGGTAGGGTTTAAAACACAAGCTTGGCACTCTTCAGTCTTTTCTGGGGGGTCAAGATCAGTCATAGGCCCTTCTCAGCTTAGACCCCTGATGAATGTGGATTGAGGCTTACACCTCTTCTACACCTGTCTTCCTCCAGGAGCGGGAGTCCTTGAATGCTAGCATTGTGGATGCCATCAACCAGGCAGCTGACTGCTGGGGCATCCGCTGCCTCCGTTATGAGATCAAGGATATCCATGTACCACCCCGGGTGAAAGAGTCCATGCAGATGCAGGTGGGGGCCAGGGAGGACTTCTGATGCTCTAGTTGCATGGGAGCCTGGACTCCCTTCCCTATTGTAATGGGTACACTTACAGGTCTGTATAAGAGTTTTACTCTGATTTCTTGTTGATTGGGGTTGCTGGGGCCTTCCAGGTGGAGGCAGAGCGGCGGAAACGGGCCACAGTTTTAGAGTCTGAGGGGACCCGAGAGTCAGCCATCAATGTGGCAGAAGGGAAGAAGCAGGCACAGATCCTGGCCTCTGAGGCAGAAAAGGCTGAACAAATAAATCAGGCAGCAGGTCAGCAGAACCTGAGGAAGGAGCAGGGTGTTTGAGGGTTGGTGCTAGGACAGGAGCTTGGGGGTACCCTGACCTCATAGGTCAAGTTCTGTCTCTTCCAGGTGAAGCCAGTGCAGTTCTGGCCAAGGCCAAGGCTAAAGCTGAAGCTATTCGCATCCTGGCTGCAGCTCTGACACAACATGTGAGAGACCCCTGAGTGGGAGTGAGGGACAGAAATTGACAGTGGAAGAGGTTCTCTTATCTACCCTTGGGAGAAATCGCTGCCTTTGTGGGTCCTTTTGAGCCAGATCACATGCTCTCTTGTATTGTGATCTGCATATCCTCTTTCTAGGAACCTGACTTTTCCTCTCCACTCTGCCATCCCACCCCACCCCACCCACTTCTCTAAGTCTGTGATCTCTGATTTTATCCCTCCTGTGGCCACAGAATGGAAATGCAGCAGCCTCACTGACCGTGGCTGAGCAGTATGTCAGCGCGTTCTCCAAACTGGCTAAGGACTCCAACACTATCCTGCTGCCCTCCAACCCCGGCGATGTCACCAGTATGGTGGCTCAGGTTAGAGTGCCCTGAGGATTTGGCACAAAGCACCAATGCCAGAGACTGAGACCCTACCCCCACCATCACCATTTATACACCACAGAGGCTTTCAGAATGCTCTCAGACCGAGACCTCCCTTCATTCCATGTAGAGAATGAAATTCTAAGGATGAGACACCCCCACTCATCCCTGGAGACTGGGAAGCCCTTAGACTTTTTTTTTTTCAGGTACCTATATAGTATTCTGAGAGTGCCCCCCACTGTGGTACTTTGTAAAATTCCTGGAACTTGACTCCAAAGCTTATAAGACTGCTATTTGAGAGAGGGAGAAAGGAAAAATAAGCTGACCGAACACAGCCCCACCTTCTTTTTAGCCATTGGTGGGTTGTGCTACACCTTCTACCATATGTCCTCATGGCTCTCTGTGTTCCTCTCTGCAGGCCATGGGCGTGTATGGGGCCCTCACCAAAGCCTCAGTGCCAGGGACCCAGGACTCAGTCTCCAGTGGAAACAGCACAGATGTCCAGGGCACGGATGCAAGTCTTAATGAGGAACTTGATCAGGTCAAGCTGAGTTAATGGAGCTGGGCTTGGCCAAAGAGGCTGGGGACAGAGAAGCAGCACTCCCAAACTCTGGCCCTAGCCTCCCTGCTGAGATTTTGGTTATTATTTTTTTATTTGAACTTTAATCATGTAATAAACTTGCTATTAGCAAACCAGAAATTGTCCTCTCTGATTGAAAAATGAAGTTGAGAAAATCATCGTTTTCTTGGATGTTCACTCCCACCCTCTTGTCCTATGAGGTCTTGGGAGCCAATCCTCTATGAGCAAGAATGACCCTGGTATAATGTGAAATCCTTTAGTTTTCAGGAGAAGCTGTGGGATAGGGTGGAAGGATTAAGCCACATGTCCACTGAACTGCCAGGTGGGGAGCCTAGTCCCTCCCTACCAAGGATTGGGCTGTGAATTTGAGCAGGTGTTTGGGGGGATTTTTCATGGCAAAGAAGACTGCCTTTGCACGGTGGTACTGCTGAATGCTTCAAGGGACTTCAGGGAGATTGACAGTCATTCATTTACTCAGAAGAATTTAATGATGTCTGCGATGTGTCACGCTCAGTGCTAGACATGCGTTACACAAACAGCTGAGACGCAGCAGTGCTTCGTTTCACAGACCAGGTCAGGGAGGGAAAAAGCAAGGAAGCAGAGATACAAAGTGGTAAGTGTCGTGATAGAGGAAAATTCTGGCTGAGGGTTACTGAAAGGAGAAGCATGTCAACTCGTGGGCAGCAAAATTGCCAACTTGGCCATTGAACTCAGGCTGGAAAAATTAATGCTCTCACCAAGCTAATGTTTGGGGCTCAAATACGAAAAGGTCCACCGCTCCAGAAAAATAGGAGCATTCAGTTATTGGCTGTGGCTGAATGGTGGAGTGTCGGGGGATGTGACTATGTGGCAAACACCAAGTCACAGAGTCCTGGAGAATTTGAATTTCTTCTTCAAGGTGGGTAGGAGGAGTCCATGAAAGGCTTCCCTCCTTCCCTTGAAGAACTTTAGGAAGATTAAGGTAACCATGTTAGTGTGTGAGATACAGCTATTTTGCTGCAATGTGGATAGGGGATTTGAAGGAGAAATGGGAGGCTGGAAAGAGTAAGAAGGCTGCTTCAGTGATCCCTGAATGGGTGATGAGGCCTGAAAAAAATTCCCTGCTCTCAATGAGCTTACATTCTATTCAGAAGGTACAAACCATTAATAAGATGTATAGTATTTCAGATACTGATGCTAAAAAACTTCAGGGAAGGGAGGAAGATGGGGAATTGCAGGGGGTGGGAAGGGGTCTGTAATATTAAGTAGAGGGTTCCAGGAAGCCTCATTGATGTTATATTTGAATTTAGGTATGGAGATCAGGGAAATCTGGGAGTAAATTTGGGCATCTGGGAGTAAAACTGGCAGAGGAGATTGATTGCAAATACAAAGGCCCTTAGGCAGATCATTTCTGTCATAACTGGAAGAGCAAAGGAGCTGTAGTAGATGGGACAGAGTAAAGGAAGCACAGAAGTGGCGGCTAGATGCATCAGGGAAGCTGGGAGCTGGTGTGTAGACCTGTAGGGCTATGTGGGGCCACTATAAAAACTTAGGCTTTATCCTGGTATGAAAGGGAGAGGTTTTTTATTTTAACAGTGTCTTTACTGAGATATAATGCACATACAGTACAATTCACCCACTGAAAATGTAAATTCAGTAATTCGTAGTATATTCACAGTTGTGCGACCCAATTTTAAAACATCTCTACCACCTCTCCCCCATCCCTGCCTGCCACAAAAACCCTGTACCCATTAGCAGTCACTTCCCTCTCCCCCAGCCCTAGGCAACCACTAATTCGCTTTCTGTCTCTAGATTTGTGTAATCACATAAATGGAATAATGTGATATTTTGTTTACCCTTCATCAGTAAAGGCCATATGGGTAGATTTCACCTTTTGACTTACAGATAACGCTACTGTGAACATTAGTGTGCAAGTTTTTGTTTGGATATGTTTTCATTTCTCTTAGGTATGAGTGGAATTGCTGGATCGTATGATAGCCCTATGTTTAACCTTTTGAAGAATTGCCAGACTGTTTTCCAAAACTGCTGCACCATTTAACAATCCCAACAGCAGTGTATGAGGGTTCAGATTTCTCCACATCTATGCCAATACTTGTTATTTGTCATTTTGATTATAACCATCCTAGTGGGTTTGAAGTGGTGTCTCTAGCATTTCCCTGATGGCTAATGTCGAGCATCTTTTTGTGTGTTTATTCATCAGTTATATGTCTTTTTTTGGGGGGGGCAGGGGGGAGAAATGTGTATTCAGATTCTTTGCCCATTTTTAGATTGGATTATTTGCCTTCTTGTTATTGAGTTTAAGATTCAGCGAGACTTGGAGAGAGGGAAAAATAAAACCTGTCTGTTGGAGTCAGCTAATGGAAAAGCGGAAAATAATTATTATTTATCCCTATTTTACAGCTGAAGTGATACCCAATAATGACAGTGAGCGGAGGATCTAGTTCAAGCGGTTTGCTTCCAGAGACCTAGCTCTTAGTCTTAAACAAGAATGGAGAGTGGCTCCCTGCACTTGTGTTCTGACTTTGCCTCTGGTCCCCTGTTCTCTTAAATACTATAATCTCATTCAACTCTACCTCTTGCCAGCCGTGTGCTTCTTGCCGAATTTCCTTGGAGGCGCCGGCAGATGGCGATGTGGCCCCCGCGGGCCGCTCTGTTTGTCGCGCGCACCTCTGTGGTGTCGGCCGCAGGTGCCGCCAAGGCTTTTCCGGGCGCCATTCAAGGTGAGCCAGGGTCTCTGAGAACCCCATCGTGAAACCCCTCTCCTCGAAGTAAGGGAACTTCCCCCCGGCTCGCAGCCTAGGTGCCCAGTATTGGGGTCAGGGTGCCCAGATGGAGGCCGAGTAGTCGCCGGAGGAAGCAGAGCCATTCGGAGGACTGGATCCCGGCGAGGCCCAACTGGCTCTAGACCCTACGCCTCTGCCCTGCTGCTCGCAGCAGGTCTTGCCTCAGGTGATCCTGGCCGTCGGGAAGCGGAGTGTGACACCTCCCCTTTGTCCCCTCGGTCCCCGCCAGGCGGCGCCGTCATCCATGCCCTCAGGGTTCCCCTGCGGCTGCGAGCCCTGGTCACCCCAGGGGTGTTGAGATTGGCAAGGAGAGGTGGAGAAACGGATTGTCGGAGAGCAGTCTACCACTTGAAATAAGTTTCCCTCGTGGACTGTGCTTTTCATCATTAGGATCTCCTGGAGTACATGCGTGAATTCCTATGCTCCACTCCCAAAGATCCTGATTCAGTAGATCTGGGCAGGGGCCTGGAAATCGGCATTTTAATAGCCACTCCGGGTTCATGTCCATAGTCTACGGATCTCACCTTCAGAAACGGTGGTATAACTGGTGGAGAGAAACATTGCACTGGGTTGGCTGTGGAACTGTTTATCTTCAGGAAGGCTTCCAAGAGGAAGTGATTCTATCTGGGCTTTGCACTGAGGCACCAGAATACCCACTGGTTCTTTGCCCCACAGTGATGAATTCTCTTCCCCGCTGCCACCACCAGGATGCAGAAGATCTCAGTGTTGCTGTTCCTGGTCTGGGTCAGCTTTCTCTTCTATGCTGGCATTGCTCTCTTCACTAGTGGTTTTCTGCTCACCCGTTTGGAGCTCACCAACCATAGCAGCTGCCAAGAGCCCCCAGGCCCCAGGCCCCTTCCATGGAGGAGACAAGGGGAGCCCAGGGCCTGCTGGATGGCTTCGAGATTCTCCCGGGTTGTGTTGGTGCTGATAGATGCTCTGCGATTTGACTTTGCCCAGCCACAGCGCTCACACATTCCTGGGAAGCCTTCTGTATCTCTGCCCTTTCTGGGCAAATTGGGCTCCTTGCAGCGGATCCTGGAGATTCAGCCCCACCATGCCAGGCTCTACCAATCTAAGGCTGATCCTCCCACCACCACCATGCAGCGCCTTAAGGCCCTCACCACTGGCTCACTGCCTACCTTTATTGATGCTGGCAGTAACTTTGCCAGCTACGCCATAGTGGAAGACAATCTCATTAAGCAGCTCGCCAATGCAGGTCAGTCTGGACCTCCTTTCAGGTTAGAAGCACTTTGGCAAGTTTCTTCATTAGAAGTCAGAGAGCCAGAACTTTGGGTGTCTGGCTGCATGCTTAATTATGCTGTGGGAAAATGGGGGAAGAGAAAGAGACCATGTACCTGCATGCAGGGAGCACAGGTCCAGGCTTTGTTCTTTTGGAGTTTCTAATCTGCATGGGGTGCTAGTTTTACTTTTGGGGAACTCTCAGTAAAGGTGCAGGGGAGAAATGAAGAGGTGAAGATGTGGGTCTGGATATTGTCACAAGTGTGGAGGAGAGAGCAGAGGGTCGGGCCCTGTCTAGTCACTGACTTGGAAACAGCAAGGTACGCCCAGGAGAAATAGTAGCAGAGATAGCCAGAGCCTAAGAACTAGCAGAGCCTGTGTAAGAATAAGGAGTGAGAAGTCTGGGTGGAGTATGGTTATCAGGAAAAGTTTCCTGGCAGAAAATTTTAGACTTTGAAGGATGAAGGATTGCTGTGTAGAATTTCTGTGACTTCAAGGGCACGATTGGGATTTCTGATGAGTCTTTAAAGGGCTCTCTCTCCTCTTTTCCCCTGCCCTGACTCCTGTTCAGGCTGTGACCCACTCTCATACCCCCGCAGGAAGGCGTGTGGTCTTCATGGGAGATGACACCTGGAAAGACCTTTTTCCTGGAGCTTTCTCCCAAGCTTTCTTCTTCCCCTCCTTCAACGTCAAAGACCTACACACAGTGGACAATGGCATCCTGGAACACCTCTACCCAACCAGTGAGCATGGGGCAAGAGGCAGGCCTAAGACTGGGGGCTGGGAGGGCTGATTCAGTCCACAAATTCTGAGCCTCCAGTGATTGCAGTGGCTTGGTTTGTGTCCCTGGACATAAGAACATCGGAGCCTGGCTGGGTTTGAGGAGGTGGCCTTAGTCCCCTGTGCTCAGTGTTCTCCCCTTCACAGTGGACAGTGGTGAATGGGACGCACTGATTGCTCACTTCCTGGGTGTGGATCACTGTGGCCACAAGCATGGCCCTCACCACCCTGAAATGGCCAAGAAACTTAGCCAAATGGACCAGGTGATCCAGTGAGTGTGGGATATTGTCTGGGGGACTGGGTTTATGTCTGAGAATCTCAGGATATATGGTCCCAAGAGAAAAAGCCCTTACCTTGGAGCCTCTTCCCTGGCTGCATTCTGCCTTCTCTAGGTCTTTTTCTGAAGCTAGGGGCCTCATCCATCTTGAGTAGTTCAGTGTGTGGCTTTGGGCAATATGGTTATTACTGAAGAGATATCTCTCTGCCAAAGGTCTAGGCCCCACTAATGAAAGTTATGGTTGGGGGTGAATGGGCCCCTGAGAGAAATCTTTATCCATCTCTATCCCTGACACATTCTTGGCTCCCAGAGGAGTTGTGGAACGTCTGGAGAATGACACACTTTTGGTGGTGATTGGGGACCATGGAATGACCAAGAGTGGAGACCACGGAGGGGACAGTGAGCTGGAGATCTCGGCTGCACTTTTTCTGTACAGCCCCACAGCGCTCTTCCACAGGGCACCACCAGAGGTGAGGCCTGAGGTGTGCTTTGGTTTCCAGGTGTTCGGCCCGTGTCATGATCACAGCATCCTTGTGGCTCCTTCTGTTTAGGCCCCCCACTCTCACTTCCTACCTACACCCCTATGTCTTCCATCCTAAGCACTGACTTCAGCTCTGTGGTAAATCTATTGACCCCTGTTTTTATTCTCTAGGAGCCAGAGGTAGTTCCTCAAATCAACCTTGTGCCTACACTGGCCCTGCTGCTGGGCCTGCCCATCCCATTTGGGAACATTGGGGAGGTGATGACTGAGCTGTTCTCAGAGGTTGAAGACTTCCAACCCCACTCGTCCGCTCTGGCCCAAGCTTCAGCTCTCCATCTCAATGCCCAGCAGGTAGGTGATGGGTTGGGCTTCCAGGAGACAGAGTTACAGTAGATATGGGAGAAGCATAATGACCCCACTCTATTGTCCTTTGTTCAATCTTAATCTCACCTTCCATAGCCATGGCCTCCTTCCATTGTCCCTCCCTTCCCCCCTGTCCTGGACAGAGTTTGGTTCCCTGATTTCCAGGTACCCCCTTTGGTAATACCTATCCTTGCCTCTGTTACAATTTCTGATCTGTTCCCCTTGGCCTCTGACCTTTTCTGCCAGGTGTCCCGATTTCTTCACACCTACTCAGCTGCTGCTCAGGACCTCCAAGTTGAGGAGCTTCATCGGCTGCATAACCTCTTCTCCAAGGCCTCTGCTGATTACCAGCAGCTTCTGCAGAGCCCCCAAAGGGCCGAGGCAGCACTACAGACTGTGATTGCTGAGCTGCAGCAGTTCCTGCGGGGAGTTCGGGCCATGTGCATTGACTCTTGGGCTCGTTTCTCTCTGGGCCGCATGGCAGGGGGTGCTGCTCTCTTGGCTGCTGGCTGCTTTCTCTGCCTGCTGATATCCCAGTGGGCAACATCCCCAGACTTCTACCTTTGCCCTCTCCTCCTAGTGTCCATGGCCTGGGGTCTGGCTGGGGTTGCAGTGTGCGTAGGCCTCCTGGCAACTACTGAGCTGAAGCTGGACCCAGTGGTTCTAGGGGCTATGGCTGCAATGGGCTCACTCCTACATTTTCTTTGGAAAGCCTGGGCTACCTGGGGGTCCAAGAGGCCCCTGGCAGCCCTGCTTCCCACCCCTGGGCCTGTTCTATTCCTCTTGCTCATTCGCTTTGCTGCTTTCTTCTCTGATAGCTTTGTTGTAGCTGAGGCTAGGGCCACCCGCTTCCTTTTGTGCTCGCTCATCTTGCTCCTGCTTGCCCAGCTTCACTGGGAGGGCAAGCTGCTGCCACCTAAGCTGCTCACAGTACCCCCCCGCCTTGGCTTTTCTTCCCCAGCGGGCCCAATTCCACAGCACAATGGAATGCATGTCCTGGGGCTTGGAGTTGGATTACTTTTATGTATAAGACTAGCTGGTCTTTTTCATCGCTGCCCTGAAGAGACACCTGCTTGCCACTCCTCTCCCTGGCTGAGTCCCCTGGCATCCATGGTGGGGGGTCGAGCCAAAAATTTGTGGTATGGAGCTTGTGTGGGAGCGCTGGTGGCCCTGTCAGCTGCTGTACGCCTGTGGCTTCATCACTTTGGTAATCTCAAGAGCCCTGAGCCCCCTGTGCTCTTCGTGCGGTGGGGGCTGCCTCTGATGGTACTGGGCACTGCTGCCTACTGGGCATTGGCGTCGGGAGCAGATGAAGCACCCCCACGTCTCCGGGCCCTTGTCGCTGGCGCATCAGTTGTGCTGCCTAGGGCTGTGGCAGCATTGGCCGTTTCAGGGCTCTTGCTGTTGCTCTGGAGGCCTGTGACGGTGCTGGCAAAGGCTACGATGGGTGCTCCAAGGACCAGGACTGTCCTCACTCCCTTCTCAGGTCCCCCAACTTCTCAGGCTGACCTGGATTATGTGGTTCCTCAAATCTACCGACATATGCAGGAGGAATTCCGGGGCCGGCTGGAGAAAACCAAATGTCAGGGTCCCCTGACTTTGGCTGCCTGTCGGTTGGGGAATGTCTACTCAGCTGCTCTGGTCACGGCCCTCACCCTCTTGGCCTTCCCACTTCTGCTATTGCACGCAGAGCGCATTAGTCTTGTGTTCCTGCTTCTATTTCTGCAGAGCTTCCTTCTCCTGCATCTGCTTGCTGCTGGGATACCCATCAGCGCCCCTGGTAAATACATATCTCAGCCCTGCTTCCTCCAGGGACAGTAGGGTTGTGAGTTTGGCCCCTTCTGTTTTCAGGCTAGTGTTGTTCCTCAGGTTCTTTACCTTGACACGGGGTCTCATGCCCCACACAGTTGGGAGGGTCTTTCTGATATCCTCTCCCTTATCTGCTATAGCCAAGCTGACTGGCTGCCAGGGCCAGCAAGATTCATGATGAGGGAGGGAAGCAAGGAATACTCCACGACTCATTCTTAAGGAAAAGCTACATCCCCGTGAACATATTTTTTGATTTTCCAGTCATGGGAATGGTGAATTATGAGTATATAATGTCATAGTGAGCTACGTGTATGTGAGAGAAAAAGATATGAAACACAGTGGGGTTCAGATTAGAGTAATGGGGCTTTGTGCCTTAGAACGGATTAGAATAACAGTGTTGACTATAGGAGGTTGGGGTGATGGGCACGTGTGTGTATAAGAATTAGCACGGAAGAAGTAGTAGTAGTAGTAGTAGTATGTGATCATGGGACAGTAGGCTACAGATTAGGGAATGCAATGTTACTATAAAGAGGCATGTTTCTTTCCCCAGGTCCTTTTACTGTGCCATGGCAGGCAGTCTCTGCTTGGGCTCTCATGGCCTCACAGACCTTCTACTCCACGGGTCACCAGCCTGTCTTTCCAACTATCCATTGGCATGCAGCCTTCGTGGGATTCCCAGAAGGTCATGGCTCCTCCACCTGGCTGCCAGCTTTGTTGGTCGGAGCCAACACCTTTGCCTCCCACCTCCTCTTTGCAGGTACCTCCTCATTCCTTCTTGGCTTCCATTGTTTACTCTGGCTTTGTAGAGGAAAGGTAACTTCCTGGATTTGAGTAGGGCGAGGTAGTTTTGTTGGATCTCCGGTATCCCTTGGCCTATGTTAATTAGAGGCAGAGTGAACTAGGGTGGTTGAGAACTGAGCTGGTGTGGGCCCTAGGTCCTCCATTGATTCTGGCCTGCCTTCCTCTGAGACAGTAGGTTGCCCATTGCTCCTGTTCTGGCCCTTCCTATGTGAGAGTCAAGGGTCCCAGAAGAGGCGGCAGCCCCCAGGGAGTGAAGCTGAGGCGAGAGTCCAACCTGAGGAAGAAGAGGAACCACTGATGGAGATGCGGCTCCGGAACGCACCTCACCACTTCAGTGTAGCCCTGCTGCGGCTGGGCCTCAAGTACCTGTTTGTCCTTGGTATTCAGGTGGGTGCAGGGGAGAGATCGTGGAGTTAGTGACCTTTTCTCACGTGTGCTCATCACCTTATTTTTTTCATACTTTGCTAAAACCCTGGGTGAAAGCCTTGCCTGAGTCGCAGATAAGTGAAGTGGTTGCCCAAGGTAGTGGCCTCAAACGGCAATATTGAAACTTGAACCTGAATCTCCTTAATCTCCTTTCATAGGCTTAGATCGTTTAAGCCTGGGATTACTCCATTGATATTCAGACAGGAAAGCCTGAGGTGATGGCCAGGATTCTTTCCCAAGGTGTGGTCTTGGGTCTTCCTCCTCTCCTTCAGAGGCAGAGGGTGTGGTGTGACTTTGACATCTTCCTCCACCCTGGGAGGCAGAGCCTGAGTGTTAGCAGCACAAATGGTGGGGCCAGGAAGAGAATTAGGTCTGTTCAGTGTCTGCCCGAGCCCAGGGTTTTTTCTACTGACACACACTACTTTCCTGTTCCTCTCATTCTTCACAGGGGCCTGCAGCGGCTCTCTCTGACCTGCTTCCTCCTTCTCTTCCTGAGTAACTTGACTCCTCCTCTCCCTTAGATTCTGGCCTGTGCCTTGGCAGCCTCCATCCTCCGCAGGCATCTCATGGTCTGGAAGGTGTTTGCCCCCAAGTGAGTGGATTTGGCTTGGGAAGTAGAGGTGCTGGGGAGGATGGAACTGGGAACAAAGAGTGAACATCCAGGGTGGACGAGGTTTTGCCTCAGCAGGGAAAAGGCTGTAGACCTACTCTTAGTGTTCCCTGATATTCTCCACCGTTTTTTGCAGGTTCATTTTTGAGGCCATGGGCTTCATTGTGAGCAGTGTGGGACTTTTCCTGGGCCTGTCTTTGGTGATACGAGTGGATGGTGCTGTGAGCTCCTGGTCCCGGCAGCTAGTTCTGGCCCAGCATAGGTAGTCTTGGCTGTGAGGGCCACGGAGAGAACTGGAGAACAATATAGACTGGCCTATACAGGTGCTGGGTCATCTGCAAGAGAGGCTCAGCCACACCTATTGCCACCATGCAGCCAGGAGCTATTAGCATCTGGGACTTTATTTTTTTATAATTAAAAATCATAATGGGGCCTGATCTTTAACTCCTGCTTTGGATGCATCTCAAGGACTGGGGGGTAGTCTCCAAAGTGGAATAAAATAATAATATAAATATGTGTGTTTGAGTTGTAGGGAAGCGCCCACTATCTTAGAGGGGCATTTGGGAGCGTCAGTCTCCCTTTCCACCAGGCACAGGTGGAATCATCTGCAGAACTGCTTTACCTAAGAGCCTTTGGGGAATGGTTGGAGTTGTGTGAATTCATTGCCCCCAGCTCTTCCCAAATCACTCCCTCTATCTCACCTGCCATTTTCCTTTGCCATGCAGCATATTTTATTATACTTTTATCTTTGACTGTTAACAGAGATGGCTGAAAAGACAAGCCCAGGCATCTTGGAGCACACAGACATTCACTGTCTAAAGCCCCAGTAGTGCTGTCTACTCTACTGTGTCCTTTCATTCCAGAATACCCTGTGCCCTTCATTCACTTCTGTGGAGGCCTCCCTAGTTTCCCAACCTGTGTTGCCTGTTATCAGACCAACTTGCCCAGCTTGTACATTCCTTCTCCCATTGATTATTCCTGGCTTGAAGCCAAAACTGTATGAATGCAATGCTCCTCATGCATGTCTCCTGTGTCCTCTGTCCACCTCACCATTCCTATGTCATTTGGAAGTGCTGACATGAAGTCCCTGTGGAAATGTCCATCAGAGGAGTAAGGAAGGGGCTCTGAGGAGAAGGGTTAGGACTGGGGTTTGAGATTTGAGAGTACTCAGGACAGGAGGAATGAGACCACTGAAAGAGAAGAATGGATGTTAAAATTGTGGGATAGCACCTACCTATACTTGGCAGAGTAAGAAGCGAAGCTGAGTAGCAGTGATTGTGCAGTAAAGGCATTCCCTGCTGTGGTAGCTGAAGGAAGAGGTCTAGTTATTAATGGCCAACAGTCTCTAGTGCTGTAGAGGTCAAGTTGGAAGATGATGAAAAGTGTATACTGTTTCAGGCAATTAGAGGGTGCGGCATTGGACCCTGGCAGGGATAGTTTTAATAATGCAAAGGGAGAAATCAGGCCTCAGCTAGCCTGTAAGATGATTTAGAAAGGAATAAGTCCCATCCCCTCCCTCAATCTCCCAAGCATCATTTTGTGAGCAGGCAGCGCCTTTGTGAAAAGAAAAAAAGATTTGTTCTCCTTCCCTAGACCCATAGGAAGGATTTCAGACCCCAATTCCTCACCCTGTCTTCAGGTCAGCTCATTGCTGACCCGAAGACCCCTGCCCCGGCTGCTTTTTCTTTGCAGGGAGCCCCCTTCCCTGGAGCCTAAAGATAATCTTTTAAAGAAATATACTAGCACATTGATTTACACTATTAAAAATTCTTATCTCTGCCCTGGCTGATGTGGCTCAGTGGATTGAGTGCTGGCCTGTGAACCAAAGGGTTGTAGGTTCAATTCCCAGTTAGGGCACATGCCTGGGTTGCGGGCCAGGTCCCAAGTTGGGGCAGTGAGAAGCAACCACACATTGATGTTTTTCTCCCCCTCTTCCCCTCTCTCTAGAAAAATAAATAAAATCTTAAAAAAAAATAAAAATTCTTATCTCTGCCTTTTACTTAACATCAAACATCCCATTGCACACTCATTGTTTCTTTGTTTTCTTAAAAGCTTTTATTTACTTTTAGAGAGAGGGGAAGGGAAGGAGAGAGGGAGAGAAACATCGATGTGCAAGGGAAACATCCATCAGTTGCCTCTTTCATGCCCCCAGCTGGGGGCCTGTCCTGCAACCCAGGCATGTGTCCTGACCCAGAATCAAACCAGCCACCTTTCATTTTGCAGGATGACACTCAACCCGCTCAGCCACGTCTGTCAGGGCCTCACTGTTCCTTTTTTTAAAAAGAATTTTATTGAGGTACAATTTACCATAAAATTTACCCATTTAAAGTGCACAATTTAATGATTTTTAGTATGTTCACAGTAGTACAGCCATCACCACAGTCTTAGAACATTTCATCAACCTGCAAAGAAACTAGATACTCTTTCCTATCACTCCCATCCCTCCCTATCTCACTGCTAGCCTTAGGCAACCACCATTCTTGACACTTCATAGAGGATCATATAATGTATGGCCTTTTGTGACTGGCTATTTTTCACTCAGCTTAATGTTTTCAAGGTTCATCTGTATAGTAGCATATATAAGTGCTTCATTCTTTTTCTTTTTTAAAATTGAGGTAAAACTCACATAACATAACATTAACTATTTAAAAGTGTACAATTCACTGGCCCTTAGTAAAATTTACAATGTGCTGCCATCACTGCTATAACAGGCCATTTCCAGCACTTCCCAAAGAAATCACCCATTAGCAGTTGCTTCCAATCCCCTTTGCCCTAGTTTTCTGTCTCTGTGGATTGGCCTATTCTGGATATTTCATATAAATGGAATCATATAATATGTGGCCTTTTCTGTCAGGCTTACCCTAACGTTTTCAAGGTTCATCCATGTAGCATGGAATTGAACTGCTGTCTCAGTGTGAGGGATGGCACCCAACCCACTGAGACACACCAGTCAGGGCAGTACTTTGTTTCTTTTTAGGGCCAAATAATATTCCACTGTATGGATATGTCACATTTTGTTTATTCACTCACCTATTGATGGACATTTGGGTTGTTTGCATCTTGTGGTTATTAATAATGCTATGAACATCCATACACAAGTTTTTGTTTGGACATATGTTTTTATTTTGGGGGGTATATACCTAGTGGCATATTGTGAAATTACTAGGTCACATGGTCATTCTGTTAAACTTGTTGAGTTGTAAAAACTTTAAAAGCTACCTCTCTGTTTTCCAAAGCTGCTGCACAATTTTATATTCCCACCAGCAGTGTATGGGAGTACCAATTTCTGCATATCCATGCCAATACTTGTTATTCATCTTGTTTCTAACCATTCTGGTGGGTGTGAAGTGGTCTCATTGTACTTTTAGTTTACAGTTCCTTGATGACTAATGCTGTTGGATATCTTTCTTGTGCTTATTGGAGAATTGTCCATTTTGATCCTTTGTCTTTTAATTGGATTGTATTTTTATTATTGAGTTATAAGCATTGTTTATACATTCTAGATATAAGCCCCTTCTCACATTTATGTTTTGAAAATATTTGAATAAAAATAAACTTAAAAAACACTGTGGGTGGTTATTAATTTTTTTTGACAGTGTCCTCTGAAGCACAAAATTTTTAAGTTTTTTTGTTTGTCTGATGGAGACTGGAAGCAGTACTATTTAGTTATATTGCTAATTAACCTTCAGCTATTTGTATGGCATGTAAGAATAAAATTTTTGAGTTTTTTTAAAAGATTTTATTTATTTATTAATAGAGAGAGGGGAAAGGAGGGAGAAAGAGAGGGAGAGAAACATCAATCTGTGGTTGCATCTCACCTGGCCCCCACTGGGGACCTGGCCTACAACCTAGACATGTGCCCTGACTGGGAATCGAACTGGTGACCCTTTGGTTCACACCCCACGCTCAATCTACTGAGCTACACCAGTCAGGGCCAAAACTTTTGAGTTTTGATGAAGTTCATTTTTTTTCTTTTGCTGCTTGTCCTTTTCATATCATATGTAAGAAACTTATCAACTGCTACAATTTAGTTTTAGAAAATTTTCGTCACTCCCACAAATACTCTGTACTTTGTTTACAATCAATCTCCCATTCTACCCCAGGTCACTGTTCTCTGTCTTTGTAATTTTCCTTTTCTGAACATTTCATATTAATGGAAGCACACAATATGTGGTCTTTTGCTTTGGTTTCTTTGACTTAGAATAAAGTTTGTGAGGTTCATCCATGTTATTGCATGTATCACTTTTTGTTCCTTTTTATTGATGAGTCATATACTCTGTCCCATGGCTATGATCGACTGATGGACATTTGGATTATTTCCAATGCTTAGCTATTGTGAATATATTTTTTAAATAGCTATGAACATTTGCATACAAGTCTTGATGTAGACATATGTTTCATTTCTCTTGGGAGGATTCCTTGGAGTGGAATTTCTGGGTCATATGATAAGTTTATGATTAACTTTTAGAGAAACTGCCAGACTGTTTTGCAAAGTAACTGTACAATTTTATACTCCTACCATAAATGTATGAGCATTTCAGTTTCTCCACATCCTCATTAACATTTGGTAATATCTTTTTTTTTATTGTAACCATTTTCAGTGTGGATGTGGTATCTTATGGGTTTAGTGTGTATTTCCCTAATGGCTAATGATGTTGAGCATCTTTTTGTGTGCTTCTTAGCCGTTCATATATCCTTTTGGTAAACTGTCTATTCATATTTTTCTGCCTGCATTAAAATGGCTCAAATAAGTCTTTATTATTGATCTTTGAGAGTAACATGTTGTGGATACAAGTCCATTATAAAGTATATGATTTGCAAATATTTTTACTGCTATGCAGTTGAACTTTATGGTGTCTTGGTAGCATGAGAGGTGTTTTTTTGTTGTTGTTGTTGTTTTGTTTTTAAAGATCTTATTTTTAGAGAGAAGGGAAGGGAGGGATAAAGAGAGGGAGAGAAACATCGATGTGTGAGAGAAACGTCCATAGGTTGCCTCTTCCAAGCCCCCAGCTGGGAACCTGCCTGCAATCCATGCATGTGCTCTGACAGGATTCGAACTGGAGACCTTACGATTTATAGGCCCGCGCTCAATCCACTGAGCCACACCAGCCAGGGCTATAGCATGAATTTTTAATTTTAATAAGGTCCAACCTGTCCATTTTGAGTTGATTGTATGTGTGGCGTTCGAATACCCAGCTCTCCTATCTCCACTTTCTGAAAGGATTGAGCACATACGTGTGAGCAGTGCAGGCTGCACAAATACAGGGCCTCGCTGCCAGCAGTCAGGCTGTATGCGGTGAGCGTGTTGATGATGCTCTATGGTGAGCAGAGGAAGGACGGCCGTATTACCGAGCCTTGGTCTCCAGTCAGTTCCTTTGGGAGACACTTTCTCCCCGCCGGATTTTTCAAGCGGCTGTCAGCGGTACTGCGACTCCCAGCATGCATCGCGCGGGCCTGCCCTCCTCGGAGGGAGGGGAAATCCAACAGACCTGGAAGTGTGGCTGGAGGGGGGAAGGGCTGAGCCACAGGCTCTGGTTTCGATATCGATTTCTCAAGGCCTACTAGCCGAACCGGTGGACCACTGAGCTGTAGGAACTCCTTTACCAGACACGCCCCCCGCTTCCTGCCGGCCTCAGCCTTCCTCACTGGTCTGTCCGGACTCTCGTTTTTCGAGTTTCCCGCGGGCACTATCCCTTGAAGACGACCAACCACAGCTGAGTTTTGTCGGCCCGGCCAACCAGAGGCGAGGGGGAGAGAGCCCCGCCAGGCTGCGGGGAGAGGGTCCGGTTCTCTGGGCGCGGAGCAGAGGAAACGCGGTGGGGGCGGAGGTGCACGGGCTATCCCAGCCCGTGTGGGTACTGCGGGGCAATGGGCTGACACTTTTGCAGGCCTCTCCAGGTGTCCGGGCCCAGCCTCGCCCACCATGTCCCACCAGACCTCTCTGGGCTCCTCAGTGCCACAAGTCAACTGCCTGGACCTGTGGAGGGCAGAGAATGACCGGCTAGTTCGACAAGCCAAGGTAACGCAGTTTCTTGGACCCTGGCTCTTCAGCCCCAAAATACCACAAAGAGGGTTTGCTATTGATTTACCCCAGAGAATGGGGGCGGGGAGCGTGAGCTTGACTTCCCCTTAAAGCCAGAAATGACTGGAGAAGGACATCCCTTGCCACTGCTGCAGGAGAAGAGGAAAGGACTTATTCTCAGTGACACTACATCCCACGTTTGACAGGTGGCTCAGGACTCGGGTCCGTCTCTGAGGCGACAGCAGTTGGCTCAAGATGCGCTGGAAGGGTTCAGGGGACTCCTTCGTAGTCTGCTGGGTAAGCAGGGTCCTCCCCAGGGTGGTCAGTACTGCCCCCCCGCCCCCCCAACATATACACCCTCCACAGCCAGAAACTAGTTCCTCTTCTCCCCATTTGTGGGATTGAGGCAATTACTCGGGACAGGGGCACAGAGAGGACTGGAGTGGATCGTCTTTGTACAGGATTATCTCACTATATGCACACACACAGCAGCAGCAGTAGCTTTTGAAGAAGTGGTTTCCAGAGTGGTTTAATTGGAGAACTTTCTGCCCTTTCCAAACTGTCCAAAGGGTGCATTCTCTTTGGAGGCCATTTAGTTGAGATGGGGTGGTCTGTGGTTTGGGGCCTTATTCAGGGAATTTTTCATGGGGAGCAACCTGTGAGACCAACATTTGTCGCTCTAGGGCTCCCTGCAACTGTTCTTGTTCTCCCCTTGGAATTGACTGTTATCTGCAACTTCACTACTTTGAGGGCGAGCCTGGCCCAGGGTTTCACTGAGGAACAGGCACAGGATATCCAACGTGGCCTAGAGAGAGGTGAGGTCCAGAGATTCTCTCCCATACCCTTGCCAGCCTCAGTCCTTACAAGGAGGATGGGAGGAACCACAAAATCTGTCACCTCCACCAAGGGAGATGTCCTCCAATCCTCCATGTGCTCCTCAGACTAGGAGCATCTTGATGGTCTTTGTGTTCCTGCAAAAAACAAAAGCCAGAGATGAGGTCCTGTCTCAGCTGTATGTATGTGCATTCTATAGTGCTGGAAACCCAGAAGCAGCTGGGGCCCAGGCTGGAAGGTGGACTCATGGAGCTGTGGAATTCTGTCCTTCACGCGTCCTCACTTCCGCTGGAGCTGCTCCCTGCCCTTCATCACCTGGCTGGCCTGCAGGCTGCCCTCTGGCTAAGCACTGATCGTCTTGGGGACCTGACCTTGCTGCTGCAGACCCTGAACGGCAGCCAGGTAATTCGGGAAGTGACCTGGATCTAAGTAAGGATATTTTTTTTCCTCTCTCCCCTCCAAGCTGCAGTAGCATCATTATGTGCTGGAAAGGGTGCTAGGTTGGTGGTCACTACACCCGGGTTATCTCAAGGAATCTTAGGTGACCTTGCTCTGGTTGGTCCCACATTGGAGGGATTCTCTTGGGTGTGTTTTTAAAATAGCTTAATAATCTTGGATAGGGTTAGGGCTTTCATGACCATGTTGAAGTCACTTCCCAGTCTCAGTCTTTTCATAAGTAACTCAAACATGGTCCTTGCCCTGTGTCCTCATGGACTTATCCTGAGTGAGGAGGTGCACTAGAATATATTATCATTGCCCCACGTTTGTCTTTCTTCCTCCCTTTATCCTTTCCCCACAGCTACCAGTCTCTTAGAATTGAGGGAACAGGAGTCAGGAGGACCTTTGAATTCAAGGTCCAGCCAGGGTAGACTGAGACAGGAGAAGAAAGAGTTAAAGACTTTGGTCCTCTGATGGTCCTTCTCTCCCCAGAGTGAGGCCTCTGGGGATCTGCTACTCCTTCTAAAAACTTGGAGTCCCCCAACTAAGGAGTCAGATGACCCACTGACCCTGCAGGATGCCCAGGGATTGAGGGATGTCCTTCTGACAGCATCTGCCTTTCGCCAAGGTCAGTTAGCAATCTAACTCATTCCTTCCCCACTTCTCCCCATTTTAAGGGGCCTCTAGGCTCATGACTTTCCTGTCATATCTTATTTAACTCGTGCCCTGTGGCCTGTCTAAGCTCATACTCTGATTGCTCTCAGGCCTCCGGGAGCTGATCACAGGGAGTCTGCCCAGGGCACTGAGCAGCCTGTATGAAGCGGCCTCAGGTCTGTGCCCACGGCCTGTGTTGGTCCAGGTGTACACAGCACTGGGGACCTGCCTCCGAAAGATGGTAAAGACAATGCTAGGGTGGGTTAGGGAAACCATGGGTGTTATGGACAGCTTTTTTCTTTGTGAGGGTGGCTGAGGCTTGTGTCCTCTCACCCCTGTAGGGCAGTCCACAGAGAGCTCTGCTGTACTTGGTTGCAGCCCTGAAAGGGGAGTCGATCTGTGGTCCCCCGCTTCTGGAGGCCTCGAGGCTATATCGGCAACTGGGGAACACAGCGGCAGAGCTGGAGAGTCTGGAACTTCTGGTTGAGGTAAGGAACTGTACCAACTGAAGATATGGGGATTGCTGAGGTGCTTGTGTGGACGAGACTAATTAAGTATAAGTAGAAGGAAGTATGGCTCCCAAAGATTGTAGATATACTTTCTTCTTTTGTCCCTTTAGGCCTTGAATGTCATTCCCAGCTCTGAAGTCCCCCATTTTCTTATTGAGGTAGAGTTGCTACTCCCACGACCTGACCCAGCCTCACCCCTTCACTGTGGTACACTGAGCCAGGTCAAATACCTGCTAGCAAGCCGATGCCTACAGATGGGAAGGTGAGGTTCTGTTGTTCACATGAGCTCTTCTTCCCACTTCTGCTGCCTCCCTGGGGTATGACTTTGTTTCTGTTCATGTGAGTCAGAGGGATAGATGAGTCAGTGGGAGGACATAAGTCTCCACTGCTCAACCTCCTGCCTTGCCACTGGACCTGAACTGAGAACTCTTTCCCCAGACACTAACCTGTATCTTTAAAACTCTGAAGTCTCCAAAACCCATTCTGTAAGGAGGGTATATTAATACTGAGCCAAGGTTGGAGCTCCAAGACCTACTCCCCAGGGCTCTTTAGCATCCCTTACTTAGCTAAGAGCCCTTTGAGGACCCAGCAAGGGTCTAATGTAAGGCTCATGGGCTATGACTCCTCAGGGCAGAAGACGCTGTAGAGCATTACTTGGACCTGCTGGCCCTGTTGCTGGATGGCTCGGAGCCAAAGGTGGGTATATCTTCAAGGTTCTCGGCGGTTGGGGTAGGAAAGGGTTGGAGTCTCTTTTGGAGTAGACCAGGACTGCTGTTCTGTTTTATCTTCTTCTGTCTGTCCAGAGTGGGGGGCCAGACCAGGAAGTCTTCCCAGAGCAAGGAATCCAGGGCAGCAAGCAGGGGGTGGTCTCCATATGGTACCAGAGCCTGGTGAAGAGGTTGGGGGTGGAGGCTCATATTAGTTCAAGACACTGTATCTTTCCCCCACCCCAGTTCTCCCCACCCCCCTGCCCCCCAGGGCCCTGTATGCCTGAGGTGTTCTTGGAGGCAGCAGCAGCACTGATCCAGGCAGGCCGAGCTCAGGATGCTTTGACAGTATGTGAGGAGCTGCTGAGCCGCACATCATCTCTGCTTCCCAAGATGCCCCAACCATGGAAAGATGCCAGAAAAAGGGCCAAAGAGTCACCACACTGTCCAGCCTGGGTCTCTGCTACCTACCTGCTTCAGGGCCAAGCCTGGGTGCAACTTGGAGACCAAAAACAGGCAATTAGTGAATTTAGCCGGTGAGCCCTGGAAGCCAACCAGGGCCCTTGGGGAAATGTGGAGGGATAAATGTTCATTGGTGAGCTCCAATCTTACCTATGCACCCCAGAGTTTCCGAGCTTGACTCCTCTTCATTTCTGCTCTATGTCTCACTTTAGGTGCCTTGAGCTGCTCTTCCAGGCCACACCTAAGGACAAAGAACAAGGTGATCTAGACTCTCAATTTTCCTCTTTCCTACTAGAAGTGGTGGTGGTAGATATCAGTTCCCTTTTCGTGTGTCCTAGCCCACCGGGAAATTTAAGGGAAAGGGACTCTGAGCACAAGAACGATAGAGGGGAACTTGGGGTTTTAGTGACTATGTGGCTGGGAACACACTTCTTGACTTTGGGGGTGGTCCCCAGGGCCTGCTTCCAACTGTGAGCAGGGGTATACATCAAATGTGGAACTACAACAGCTTCGGGCAGCTGCCTTGATTAGTCGTGGACTAGAATGGGAGGCCAGTGGCCAGGATACCAAAGCGCTACAGGACTTCCTCCTCAGTGTGCAGGTGTACTCAGGTATGTGTACTTGCATGATGTTGGCTAGGCACAGGTGCACAAAGATGTCCATGGGGGAGGTACTAAGTGATGTTCCTATGTAGCAGGGGTGAAGGAGATTGCACTGTATGTACCTAGGGACATACCTAAGTGTACAGACATACACAAGACATATGCAAGTGTGTATGAAGGCCTCTCAGGAGTTCCCCAGTCTTCCCAGTGTCCTCAAATACAAAGGCAGTGACTACATTGGGAATGTGTTGTACAGGAACAGAATTAGCTGAGCTCTTTGTCCTGGGCAGGCAGTGCTTAGGGATAGGAATAGTTAGAATGATCTACTCCTGGTTCAGTGTGTGACTGTAGGCAAGGCATTTCCCTGCTTTATGCCTCAGTTTCCCCTTTTATAAAATGACGTTTAAGACTGGGTCAAGTTCTAAGACTCTGTACTCTGGGGTGGGGCTACAGGTAATGGAGACGCTTCCTTTCATCTGCTTCAGACTCTGAAGAGGCTGGATCGGAGGGATGAGGCCACTGCTCTTTGGCAGAGGCTGGAAGCACAAACTAAGCTGCCACAGGAGAATGCTACATGGTGAGGCTGAGTCCTGCTGGGTTGGTTCTGATGGGGTGTCCTGGAATCGTGGGCCCATTGGGGAGAGTGGTGATGAGTGAAAGGGAGGGAAGGCTGCTCGACCTTCTGTCTATCCTTCACTCTTAGGCCTTACCCTTCTTGCTTTCCAGGTCTCTCCCCTTGTACCTTGAAACCTGTTTGAGCTGGATTCGTCCTCCTGACCGTGAAGCCCTTCTTGAAGAGTTTCAGACATCTCTGCAGGAGCCTTGTGACCTGTAGCTGCCAAGTTTTGAAGAGTCTGAACTTGGGCCCTCAGTGGGCCATCTTTCTGTGGGGAGGGCTTTCAAGAAGTTGGTGGTACTCCTGCAAAATAGTTTGGTCTAGTTACTGGCATCTGGTTCCAGAGGACCCCCCTTCCCCCACCACCACCAACAAGGCTTGACACCACCACCAACTTTGCTCATGGCACCTTTTTTTCCTGTTTCCCTTTTCTTGTGTTGAGTAAAATCTCATATCTATCTCTTCTCTGTTTACTACATATACTTGAGTAGTAAGCAGACTATTGAAGGGAAGCTTACAGCTGTCTGATTTAGTTAAGTGCTGGCTGTCTAAGGTGCCCTCTCCCTTCATTGTCTACCTTATGACTTGAAGTTTAAGGTAGAAGAAAGGGCTACAGGAATCCTTACTCAGAAAGCAATAACTTTAGTCCTTCTTGTTGCCTAAAAGCAGAGCCCCAAAGCCCAGAATCCTGTATGAGGTGATAGAATGAGTGGAGGTGGATCTGGAAGGTGATCTGGGCAGGTCTGTCTTGACAAGGACAGGTATTTGATTCTTAGAGGGAGGGACAAGCAGATCTGAGTCTCTGAGTGACTTCCAAACTCCTCCTTAATCCTAAATTCTAGAAATAGGAGAATCGACTGCCTCAGTCAAATGTGTCTTTGGAAAAGGACGAAGGGTGAATCCAGTTAGTGTGCTACCAGAGTTGCCTATTGAATATAGTCAGGGCTAGCTGGTATTTGGGGCCCAAGAACTTCAACTCGGCATGCAATTTTCTTGCTGCTTTGGGCTGTATTGAATGTATTGTGTTTTGTGGTAGCCTTTTGACCCCTTTCTGGATTTGAGTGCCCTCCCTCCTCAAACCATTAATATTAATAACCAGTGGTAAGAGAAATCATGGACCTCCAGGCTCTGAGGAACTGTAAAGTCTTGTTAGATTAGGCTTACCAGAGGGTTCAACAACTAAAGGATACAGGCAGATTAAGAGCTGGCTTGCTGCCCTGACTGGTGTGGCTCAGTTGGTTGGGTGTCATCCCATGAAGTGAAAGGATGCTGGTTCAGTTCCCTGTTGGGACACATGCCTGGGTTGTGAGTTCAGTCCCCAGCACTACACCATTGTTTCTTTCCTTTTTTCCCTTTCCCTCTCTGTAAAATTTAAAAAACAAAAACTGTGGTGCTAGTCAAAGGGTCCCAAAGTAGGTAGGGCGTGGCCTGAACCAGAGTTTTGAGGGTGCAAGGAGGGGGGGTTAGGGTGAATCCTCAGGTTTTGGAAGAAGATAGGGTGTTTGTTATCATTGCAACAGTACTAGACTAATACAAGGGTTCAGTCCATTGTGCCAGGTCTTTTTCCAGCACAAAAAACTCAAGAACCAATGAACTGGAGCCAAGTGGGAGAGTCCGCCTCCAAGGGATCAAACACTCCTCTCGCCAGTCGATCTGGCCTCACTCCTTTCATTAATTGGTCGAGAATCCCAATCCATCGAGGAAGCGCAGTGTTGCGGCCAATTGACGTGGCCTTACCAGACGTGTTGCATCCCTGGGGCGGGAGCCAGGCCAAAACGAATTTCCTGATTGGCTCTGGTCCGCGAGTTGCTGGGGAGAGGCGCTGAGAGGCGGGCGGAAGTCCCTAGGGCAGGCGCTGATTGGCTGAGGTTAGAGCACCTCTTCTTCCGATGATTCGGCTCTTCTCGGCTCGGTCTCAGTGAAGCGTCTGCAGCCGTCGTTTGAGTCGTTCCTGTTGCTGCCCACTCTCGGGTCAGGAATCACCGTCTCCTGCCCGCCCACCGCACGGGTGCCGCTGGGAGGAAGTGAGAGGGAAGCTGCCTGCGGGTTTGTCGCTGCCGCTCACCACCCGCCCGGGAGAGCCGAGACCCAGTCCAGTCGGTCGCCTGCTACCCCTTGTAGCCGTTACTCGCGGGCCGCCACAGCCGCCGGCCGGGAGAGGCGCGCGCCATGGCCTCGGGAGCTGAGTGAGTGCGTGTGTGTGTGTGCGCGCCAGAGAGAGACCCCCGCTCGCTGTGGGTGCGCGCACCCGGGGGCCCTTCGGTGCTGGGTAGGCCCGGACGGGCCTGGCAGTGGAAGCGTCTAAGAGATGGAAACCAGGAAAGAGGGAGACTTGGAAGGAGAGGAAGGGGGCGAAGGAGGGGCCTTGGCCGGGCTCCGCTGGTCTACGCACCCGCGCGCCCCCTAGGCGGGGTTTGCGTTGGGCCCGGGTCGGGCCTGGGCCAGATCGTGCTGTGTCATGCAGGCCCCGGCCGGCCTAATTGGTTCCCTTGGAACGGCAGTCCGGGCCTGGGGAGGACTGCGGGCCCACACTGCCGGCGCGAAGCCCTGGGGCCTCGGAGAAACCGCTTGCGATTCGGCCTACCACCCGCTGAAATCTTTTAGTTCCCGGAGAGCAGGCCCCAACGCCCTAACTGGGCCTGGTGGGCGTGGACTTTGGGCCACGTGAAGGCCTGCGGAGACCGGAGACGCGGGCGGAGGCCGGAACCTGGGAAGGCCCGGCGGCGAGCCCAGGGTAGCTCACCACGGCCCTTTTGGAGCCGGGTCCACTCGGGCCGCAGTTAGCATCCTGTGCCACCTGAGTAGTGAGGGAGAGAGTGAGCCCTGCTTTTCGCATCTGACCTTCCTACCTGAGGTCGGTTGTTGGCTCATGAGAAACCTTTAGTCAGTTTTCCTTGATGTTACGAAATAGGCGAAGGGAGAAAGGCACTTTTTACATTTCTCTACTATTTTAGGTTTTTGCTGTTTCGTTCGAATCTAAGTTCCTATTTTCTGGGCCTTCATGGATTTCAACCATCGTGGCGTGAAGATTAGAGTTGCCCTAACTCTGACCCACACGTATTTTTTTCCCCCAAAGCTGGCTGGGTTAAGAAATCCTGGGCAAGGCCTCTACCCCTGAGAAAAGCATCAGATAAAACCTGGCCACCTCTTGTCCCCTTATAATCAGGAGCTTTACATAATGGAAAAAGAAAAGACACAATCAACCTCTGAAAACTCTTCTATGCAAATCACCTTCCTGACGTAAAGAGAGTTTTGGTTTTTTGGTGTGTTCTTTTTTTTTCAAGTTTCTGAATCAAGATGGAGTACCATATTTTGCTGTGTATAATGTGTACTTTTTTGCCCAATTTTTTGAGGGAAAAATAAGGTTGTGCGTTATAAGTAGTACCTGAAATACCTTGTATCTGTTCTTGTGTTTTGTAATTATTTGCTAAACAATTTTTTTAATGTACCGTATGTTCAAAAGTAAATGCTAAAATTTCTTTATGACACAAAAAGCAAATATCTAAATATAAATTAAAATCTAATTAAAAAAAATTTTTTTCCTGAAAGTTTGGGCATGCATTATACAAGGCAAAATATGGTATCACTCAGTTGCCTATTTAAAAGGACCACTTATTAATACTTAAAATATTTCTTTAGGTTATTCCATCACTTTTTTGCTTTCAAGACTAAAAATAAAAAAATCCAAAACTCTTAAAATTTGGCATCAAGATGGTTTCTAACCTTTGTGTCATCCTGATGACTCTTACCTGAACTCTCACCAAGTTCCCTGTAGCCCACTGGGGTTCTGGAAAGGGTCTGATTCACATAAAAGACAATGTGAGGTGTCCCCAAAGAGCTTCCAGGACTGCTGTTGGGTCATGATGAGGCTGAATTCTCTCTTTTAGGTGTTCCTTTGATCTTAGTAGATGGGTGTGGCATTAAAAGTCTTTATCTTAAGGGAGGCGCATACCACTCATTCCCAGTGGTAGGGTCAGGAATGGTAGGCAGATTGGAAGTTTTCTTTGACTGCAGCTTTGGGGTTAAAATGCAAACTATGATGGTTATAAGCATCATCCATTTTATTTTTCTCCAGCCCTAATCCTACAGGTCTAGCAGGAACATGGGCAGCCTTTGTATGGTATTTTGAGGTGTGAGGGAGAGGGAGATTCATGGGTTTCAGTTGCCCTTAGCTGTCACATTTACCATGATTACCTTGGGAAAGTTTTTCTGCTCTGAAGCATTATGCCCAAAGTGCCATACTTCTGGGTTGGGGGAGCAAGTTTAAGCCTAGGAAACTCCATTCTTGGAAACTAGTTTAAAGGTGATGATTAAAGATGCAACCTATGTGAGTGTCAGCAGAAAGTTTAGTTTTATTAGATGAATGGGATTTATATTTCTTTTTGGCATGTCAGGACCAAAAGATATAAAATCCCGTAACTTCACAGTAGGTATTCTAGAGCATAGGCATCTCTTTTTCTTGCAAGTCGTGAAGGTATTTCCTAATAGGAATACTATTTTGTCTTGTTTTGTTAACTGATGTAGCCTTGGATCCCATTACAGTGCCTACCATGTGTGTGTGTGTGTGTATATACATATGTATATACACACATGTATGCATACACACACACATATAGTTGTTGTTAATTTGTTGAATGAACAAATAATTCATGAAGATCTTTTTTTATTCTTTGTTTTCTCCATTGTCTGGCCTCCCTAGGTTAATGCGCATGTTTTCCTGAGCCTTACTAAGAGGAGGTAGTTCTTCAAAGGGAGAGCCTACTGAGTTTAGTTAGTGGAAGGCTGGAGATAAGCTAGGTAAGAAATTAGTGTCAGGTAAATAATATTAACTTCTAGGAAATAATTGAAACTGGACAGTTTAAACTGAGTTTAGACTCAGGCAATCTTAATTTGGGTGAGAAGGACTTTGAACAAGTCCCTGCAGTTGTGTGGCTTTATAGAAATCACCTTTTGAGCTTAAACCTCTTTCTGAAGGTTCTAGACCTGTTAGTTTTGTTTTTTGTTTTTGTTTTTGTTTTTGTGTTCCCCAAATATGGTAGTCTTTGTGTTTGGCATTCCTGTGATATATAGAAAGTTCTGGCATCAGGTTTAGCCAGTAAGAGAGTAGAGCTAATTTTGCTTCATTGTCCCCAGCCTTGCTTGATGGGACTTGGGGGCCTCCCTGAGCCCTACGATAAGTTGTCCTGCCAACTTCGTTTGGCAGGAAGGTTAGCAGAGGAAGGGCTTGTGCTTTGTTCTACAGTAATTAATTGTAGTGACCATTAATACCATGTTCCAGGCATTGTGTTGAACACTTTGCATTCATTATCTTACTTAGGACAATAATCCTGAGGTAAGTACTACTATGTCCCCATTTTGCAGATTAGAAAACATCAGCTTCCAGAAAGGTTAAATAACTTGTCCAAGATTACAGTTAAGTAATGGCAGGGCTGGGATTCAGACCCAGCAGGTCTGACGGCAGAGCACCTTCTCTTAATCACTATTCTGTCCTAAGACTAGTTTCATTTCTTTAATTGTACTTAGTCCTTAGTACACTTAATCTTAATCTTCCACTTAATCTTTTTAGGCCATAGTTTTCTGACCTTTGAACTTTATAGCTAGGATAGTAGTGCTCAAAATACCAAGAGCTACTGGAATGGGAATTGTAATATGTGCTAGGTGTTACTCCTCGTGACCTTGGCTGAATTTCCTTTATCTGAGCTCTCTGATTTAGGGCAGCTTCATCTATTTACTAATTCTTTCCTAAGTGTGAGTTTTAGAAATTGGAATTCCTGGGACTGGAGTATACATTGGGACTTGACTTCACTTTTTCTTTCTAGTTCAAAAGGTGATGACTTATCAACAGCCATTCTTAAACAGAAGAATCGTCCCAATCGGTTAATTGTTGATGAAGCCATCAATGAGGACAACAGTGTGGTGTCCTTGTCCCAGGTAAGTTAGGTCCACAGTCTAATCTTTCCTTATTGCACTTAACCTGAGGGCTTTTCCCAGGTTTCTTTTCTCATTTTTCTTGCAGTGACCACAGATAGCTGGGGTTTACTGGGAATCCCAACCTCCGGGGCTGCTGCTTACCCCCTGGCCCAGTGACCCAAAGGCCTTAACCTTCTTTCCTCAGCCCAAGATGGATGAGCTCCAGTTGTTCCGAGGTGATACAGTGTTGCTGAAAGGAAAGAAGAGGCGGGAAGCTGTGTGCATTGTGCTTTCTGATGACACATGTTCTGATGAGAAGATTCGAATGAATAGAGTTGTTCGGAATAACCTTCGCGTACGCCTAGGGGATGTCATCAGGTGTGTGTGTGGTTCTTGGCCCCTCAGGGATGGGAGGCCAGAGACAGCCTGCTTTATAGGCAAGACCTTGTGAAGGCCTTGACAGCTGCAGATATCAGAAGCCTCCTAACCATGGGAAGACTTATGTATCAGGGTTGTCTTTAGGTGTTGGTTCTGCCTCCCTGGGACTTTAAAATCTGCTTCTTTGTGACCTTTGGGACAAATTGGCATTTCTATGACTTTATTGATACCTTTTTTCTTTTTCCCCCCTTATAAGAGGTATAACTTAATTGCACCCTAGACTCTGGTTTAGGATGCCGTTTGAGGGTGTGTATCTGCCAAATAACCTCACTGCTGTGTTGGATTAATGACTTGTGTTGGGGCTGGAATGAAGGAGTGTGGGTAAGGAAGGTAGGCTCCTAGCAGGTCTTTTTAAGGATCTAAATTAATCTAGGAGAGAGTTGCAGTTTGAGCCAAACCCAAGATAGTTGCAATCTGAGCGATTTTGGATTTAACTTTAATCAAGAGCCTTTCCCATCTTGGAGTCATCTCTAGCTATTGCTACCCAACCACCCGGCACCTGGCCAGGAATATCTTAGGCTTCTGATTCTTCTTTATAGATCGTAGGTTTCATATAGCTTTCCAGGAGGTGCTTAGTCACTTTTCTCAAGGTGCTCTGACCACCTCGCTGAGGTTATTATTATTATTTTTTATTTCTATTTCTCTGACCCTTACATTTAACAGACAAAGACCTCCCTTTGTAATATTGGGTCACCAATATTAGCCAGAATGGCTCATCCTTGGATATCTCTCACTGAAGACCCTTATATAGTCTTCTTTGTAGGGGTTCCAGATGTGTGAATTTTTCTTTTGGTTCACTGATTGGGAGTGGGCAGCCCCAGAAGCTTCTTCTAATGGCTTGTACTACCCTTCCCCGAGTGTGACCTGTCTTAGTTCTCTTAGTTCTGCTTGGCTGTTCCTTTATCCTTGCTCCCACTCTATCCTCCTGCCTTTCTTCACCTAAAGCCATCCCTGCCTTTTCTCTTTTGCTTGCCATCAGCTCTCTGTGCCAGGCCCTTTCGGACACCCAGTGCTAGGGGCTGCAGTGTGGTTGGTAATGTGGCACCTGTTTGTCATTCTCAGCATCCAACCGTGTCCTGATGTGAAGTATGGCAAACGCATCCACGTGCTACCTATCGATGACACGGTGGAAGGCATCACTGGCAATCTTTTCGAGGTATACCTTAAGCCATACTTCTTGGAAGCTTATCGACCCATCCGGAAAGGTGAGAGATAATTCTAAGGACTGGCCTTAGGATGTTTGTTTATAGGGATACTTGAGGGTGAACTTTGAAACATCTGTGTCATATATGTATATACATGTCTACTCTCTCCTTCCCCTTGATCCCTCCCACACCCTCATTACTCCATTCCCGTTCCCTGCTCCAGGAGAATAAGCTCTCTTTTCTTAAATCCCTGAAGGAGGAGGTGGGCCATTTTGGCTGTGTCACAGTCCAAAGTGTATTTAATATTCAGCACAGCTCTACCATTAGTGGTTGTTGTAAAAGCGGGGTTGCCCATATCTCAGAAGTCAAAACCTGTGGACTTCTGGCACATCAGGTGGTTCACTGTTCTCTTGAGAGCCAGAGGAACCTTTTACAGGTTAACTTTCTGCTCTTGACTGATGCTTAACTGGATTCTGGGGGTGAGAAGGGAAAAGGGCAATATCTAGTGAACTTATATTGTAGACCCCAGGTTCTGATGAGTGATTACTCTTGTAGTTGACACCTCTAACAGCCCTTCTGCTGATTGCTCTCATAGGAGACATTTTCCTTGTCCGGGGTGGAATGCGTGCTGTGGAGTTCAAAGTAGTGGAGACGGATCCCAGCCCTTACTGCATTGTTGCTCCAGACACAGTGATCCACTGTGAAGGGGAACCTATCAAACGAGAGGTGAGCTCTCCCTCTGATCTCAATACTTGAATACATGGTTACTTAGTGGTATAGTCATGTGGGAGCCGTCAAGATGGTATGCTCTTTGAAACTAAGCTTCTTTTAAGTATCTGATACCAGTAATTTTTAAAATCTAGATTGAACCAAAAGGATCTAAGTGGTTGGACTGACTTTTGAAGAGGTGGTGCCGATGATGAGGCTGGAATGCCCATTTGCCAGAATTTCCAGCTTCAGGACTTAGGGAATCCCTTCCCAGTAAGACTAAGGACAGTGTGAGGGGAAAAGCTATGCTAGCCATCTGGCCTTGGGATTTTGAATTGTTCTTCGAGGCGTGGTTCTCTTGAAGGAGAAACTCCTAGTACAGCAGATTTTTCCACATCAGATTGTGGAAGGATTTGAAGAAACTTGCCTTTTGCTAATACTAGTATTCCTGCCTTCTTCTTTCCTTTGTCTCCTCCATATTCAGGATGAGGAAGAGTCCTTGAATGAAGTAGGCTATGATGACATTGGTGGCTGCAGGAAACAGCTAGCTCAGATAAAGGAGATGGTGGAGCTGCCCCTGAGACATCCTGCCCTATTTAAGGCAATTGGTGTGAAGGTGAGCACCTTTGGGCTCTGTGGAATATAGTCTAAGGTGCTGATTAACAACTACTTTGTGTCTGATCCTGGGACCTGTTTTCATATATGTTTCATTATTTTTTGAGTTTATAGAGGGCTCTAAATTTATTAAAGCTACTAATGGTCTAGAACAGAGTGGGCCATTGAAGTTCTCTGTTGCATTTATATGTATTTTATTAATAACCCTTGAAAAATTTAAAGCCATTCTTATGGACTCTTTAAAAACAAATCTCATCATAGTTTGCCAGCCTGCCTAGAAGAATCCTGCCCAATAGAAGTAGAAATTAAGGAAATTTGCACAGTGTTAAGGGTCCTGAGTCTAAAACATTTGAAAACTGTTGGTCTACAATGTAACTTCCCAACCTTTTTCATGTCATGGGATACAGTGCATGCACCATATAAATAACTATCTTCTACGTGGGCACATCCCATGTGCTGCCGTGGAAGGCCACAGAAAAGACAGCTTAAAGAGGAAAGCTTGTGGTCGGTGGTAAGGAAAGGCATTCTAATATGATAAATCCTGAAGAGTTGTGATTACTGAAGTGAATGAATCTCTGGCAACACTCTCTTAAAATGATTAAGCTGGTCCTTGGCCCTTGGTCTATTAAAGTCAAACTTTTGGCCTAATGCCCTCTTGCTTTTCCCTAATGCCAGGATCTTCAGATTCACACCAGTTTCTTAGGGTGATTTCTCTGCCCTCAGTCTCTTATGTAAATTATAGTCATAAATGTCAGCCTTCTGGCAGTATTTTCTCTGCCGAAAAGAGTAGTGAGTGTGGCCTGAAGTAAACTATCTTCCTAACAGTTACAGCTAAGGGCTCATTCTTACTAGTGTCAGTGTTGAGCTGTGATTCTCACCCTTTCTAGATAGAGCCCTACTCAGGCCATTCTAGAGTGTATGGGGTGGGAGAAGTTGTGAATCTGAACCTAATGATTCACTCTGTACTGGTCCTCAGCCTCCTCGAGGAATCCTGCTCTATGGACCTCCTGGGACTGGGAAGACCCTGATTGCTCGAGCCGTGGCAAATGAGACTGGAGCCTTCTTCTTTTTGATCAATGGTAGGAGACTTAGCTCACCTCGTATCTGGCTGGACCCAGTTCTGAACTGAGTGTGACCCAGTCTCAACCGGCTAAATCATGGACACATCATTTGCAGGCATGCCTTGTGTACAGCATCTTTTCTTTCCCCCTGGGGTACATTATAGATATATAAGTAACACGGGGAAGATATTCTTCTCATGTGTCCCCGATCTGTCCTCTCTTTGAGAAAGATTATAAACAGACTAAAAACATTTAGGGGTAGTAAGTTAGGATGGAAAACCAAAAAGTCAGGGGGGGTGGGAGGGCTTGATTGGGAGTAAGGGGGAGAAAACTGTACTTGAACATTCATTTAAATTTAAAAAAAAAGATTTTATTAGGGAAAAAAAAAAGAAAACCAAAAAGTCTATGCTTATTTATTGTAGAGGGTTTGGGGAATGGTCAACTGGCTGTTTAAGAATGATTTTTAGCCTTGACTGGTGTGGTTCAGTGGATTGAGTGCCAGCCCATGAATCAAAGGGTCGCACATCTTTGGGTTACAGGCCAGGTCCCCAGTAGGGGGTGTGTGACAGGCAACCACACTTTGATATTTCTCTTCCTCTCTTTCTCCCTTTCCCTCTCTAAAAATAAATAAATATTTTTAAAAAGAAATTATATAGACTTTAAAAAAAGAATGATATTTAGCTGTTAGAGATCCAACTCATGCTGCTTCTCTCGCTCTGGCCAGAGGTCCCAGAGCCTCTTTTATCATTCTTACACTTTTTGCTCAACTGTGAGATAAATACTGAGTCCCTTGGCTTCTCTCTAGCCTGGTCTGGTGGCTCTCTTGGTATAGTGGCTAATAGAGGTTCTGAAAAGGTAGGCAGAGGTTACCTTCCTTCTTCTCACCTAGGACCTGTCTCTGAGCTGGGCAAACAAAATACCTGATTTCTTTTAGGAATGAGGAAGGATGTAGTTTTGTCATTGCCCCTATTCTGTATCCTTTCAGGTCCTGAGATCATGAGCAAGTTGGCTGGTGAGTCTGAGAGCAACCTTCGTAAAGCCTTTGAGGAGGCTGAGAAGAATGCTCCTGCTATCATCTTCATTGATGAGCTGGATGCCATTGCTCCGAAAAGAGAGAAAGTAGGACCTTAACCCAAGGGATTAGTGGGGGGTTGAAAGGTCCTGACTTCACTTCTGACCAGATGTCCTGTCCTGACAGACCCATGGGGAGGTGGAACGGCGTATTGTATCACAGTTGTTGACCCTTATGGATGGCCTAAAGCAGAGAGCACATGTGATTGTCATGGCAGCAACTAACAGACCCAACAGCATTGACCCAGCCCTACGGCGATTTGGTAAGGACCACACCTTTCTTTATACCTTGTCCTTGCTCTCATAGGGAGATTATAACTGCTGGGCTTAATGTTTTTCATCCCACACCTGTCCTTTATCTAAGTCATCTAATCCTATGCATTTCTTGAAGTTTTTTGTAGTGAAAGGGCCCAGGGGTCCTTTCCCTTGTCCCTAGGGTTCAGGTCTTGTCTAGAGTGACCAGCCCCTGAGGCTGAGAGGTTTTCCAGGACATGTAACTTCGAGCACTAACATCAAAACAGTCCTGGGGAGACTGTGATGGTTGTTCACCTTAGTCCTATCCCATCTTCCCTCTGGACCAGAAATGAACCCTGTTGGTTTCACACACTGTTTCACAGGTCGCTTTGACAGGGAGGTAGATATTGGAATCCCTGATGCTACAGGACGCTTGGAAATTCTTCAGATCCATACCAAGAACATGAAGCTGGCAGATGATGTGGACCTGGAACAGGTGGAGTAATAGTGATGAAGGCTGGTCAGGGGTTTTAGAATATCTATTTCCAGGCAGTTGAAGGGAACTGGCTGGGAATATAAACTTAAGATGGGAGGAGACTGATTTTGATTCCTGGGCCGGGAAAAAGAAATGATTTGAGATTAGAGCCAGGAAACTGGAGTTGGCATGTTTTTTGGTTGACACTTATATTAGAGTAAACCAGAATTTTAGAAGGGGCTTTATTTCTAGGCCCCAGTCCAGGCTGGAATACGTAAAATCTAGCCAATGAAAGAATTGCTAGTATGTATGCAGGCAAGTGGGAGGACCCAGAGATAAGAGTCAGGGAAAAGGGCCAGGATTCTATTGTCTTTGACCTCTTAAGGCAGCTAGGTCTTAGAGACAGGATAGTAAGTAGATCTTCTCTCTTCAGGTAGCCAATGAGACTCATGGGCATGTGGGTGCTGACTTAGCAGCCTTGTGCTCAGAGGCTGCTCTGCAAGCTATCCGTAAGAAGATGGACCTTATTGACCTAGAGGATGAAACCATTGATGCTGAGGTCATGAACTCCCTGGCAGTTACTATGGATGACTTCCGGGTAAGGACTGTACTCCCATTTAAGGTCCATACATACACGCTTTGATGCCTTCCCTGGCAAGTCTCATCCCAAGTTTTTCTTCCCTTTTCAGTGGGCCCTGAGCCAGAGCAACCCATCAGCACTGCGGGAAACTGTGGTGGAGGTGCCACAGGTAACATGGGAGGACATTGGGGGCCTAGAAGATGTCAAGCGTGAGCTTCAGGAACTGGTCCAGGTAGGGTAGCTTGGTTCAGGGTGAGTCACTGCTTCAGTACTTCGTAATTGAGCTGGTTTGTCTTGGGGCGTTGGCACATTCATTGCAGGAATTGTGAGAGAATAATTCAGGATCTTGCTAAACTTGTGTTTGAGGCACCAAAGGAGCCTGGATCTTACACTGTGGGATTGGGGGGCGGATAGGCTTCTGTTTGGTTAGGTTTCTCTAAACTGTATGGGGTATCCCTGAACCCTCTTTCTTTTACTTCAAGTATCCTGTGGAGCACCCAGACAAATTCCTCAAGTTTGGCATGACACCCTCCAAGGGAGTACTGTTCTATGGACCTCCTGGCTGTGGGAAAACCTTGCTGGCTAAAGCCATTGCTAATGAATGCCAGGCCAACTTCATCTCCATCAAGGGTCCTGAGCTGCTCACCATGTGGTTTGGGGAGTCTGAGGCCAATGTCAGAGAAATCTTTGACAAGGTGAGTTACAAACAGCTGGGCTGTCTATTCACCTGCTTGGAGGCAAGGTAGAGATAGAAGCTGTTTCTTTGAGAGAGTTAAAAACATCTCATTCTAGAAGCTCAGCTGGGGTAGTGAACGTCACTTTATTTTCCTTCTCAGGTAGGCAGGCCTGAGAGCCCCAATTGTACTAATGCCTGAGTTCATCTGTCCCTCTCGCAGGCCCGCCAAGCTGCCCCCTGTGTACTATTCTTTGATGAGCTGGATTCAATTGCCAAGGCCCGCGGTGGTAACATTGGAGATGGTGGTGGGGCTGCTGACCGAGTTATCAATCAGATCCTGACAGAAATGGATGGCATGTCCACAAAAAAGAATGTGTTTATTATTGGCGCTACCAACCGGCCTGATATCATTGATCCTGCCATTCTGCGACCTGGCCGCCTTGATCAACTCATCTACATCCCACTTCCTGATGAGAAGTCCCGCGTTGCCATCCTCAAGGCCAACTTGCGCAAGTCCCCAGTTGCCAAGGCAGGTGCAGGGTCGCGGGCTATGGGGACTTCTTTGAGTCCTCAGACTAGTGTAGAGTGCTGTTCAGTCCTCAGACAAGATTTCATTGGGGTTTAGGGTTGTAAAGGGAAGATGGAAGGTTTCAGGACAATCCTTGAGGACAGTTGTGTTAGGACAAGCTAGAATGGGGAATAAAACAGTGGTGAAAGATGGGACAAATTGGAATTGGAAGTACTTGAGTGGCTTAGAGATTGTGTTTGTGTATCATGGGAGGAGAGGCTAAATGCTAATCTGTAACTTTTAGGATGTGGATTTGGAGTTCCTGGCTAAAATGACTAATGGCTTCTCTGGAGCTGACCTGACTGAGATTTGCCAACGAGCCTGTAAGCTGGCCATTCGTGAATCTATTGAGAGTGAGATTAGGCGAGACCGTGAGAGGCAGACCAATCCATCAGCCATGGTGAGTTTGCATCCTTTCCTCAGATGTGCAAGTTGTTGGGAACAAGGGGACAGTCTCTACCATGCCCTAGAAGAGTATAAGGTTTTGATAAAATCATTTGACCGAGGTATTTAGCAGGGCATCAAAGGAAAGAAGCAACTGAGGTTACTACCTTCGGTCTGGAATTATAAAGGCTGAGAAGAAATAGGCAGGCTCTATGCTCAGTATGAAATAAGCCCCATAAGGGAAATCAAAATATGATCATGTGGATAAACAAATAGAACACAGTTTAGAACCTAGAATCCATGGACCTATCCATAAGGATGATCCCACAGGACTCCTGAAATTAAATGCAAATTTTGATGTGTGAGTGAAAGTTCCATAAAGACAGGCACTCCATATCATTTTGCTTGTTTCCCACTGTGTTGTAGCACCACATTGGATGGATGGATGGCTTTCTCTGCCTTTTGGAGGGAGGTCTGTGACATCCTTCCTATTTCCCAAAAAAGCTTAAAAACTACTGATAAACTTGTCCTAGGGAGGAATCTCATAAGTCACAGCAGGGGTGGCTTCTCAGTGGACACGATAGGGTTTAAGTTGGGCTGTTGAAGGAAGAGTGTAATTTGGATAAAGAAAATAAGCAGCCTGATTAACCTGCTATGAAGTAGGGTTACAGAAAGTGATAAAATCTGGGTATATTTAAGAGGGCATATGTTACTGAAAGTGAGGCCGTGACCTGGCTGGGTAACTCAGTTTGTTAGAGCATCCTCCTGAAACACCAGGGTTGTGGGTTCAATCCGTGGTCAGGGTACCTACAAAAGTCAACCAATGAATGCACAAATAAGTGGAACAACAAATTGATGTTTCTCTAAAATCAAAAGTTTAAGAAGTTCACTAGGTAAAGTGTAATTCAGATGTTGTAAACACTAGAGTCGTTGATATTTTCATTTTAAAATTTAGGTTTACTGAAGCATAATTTATACATAATAAAAATTCATCCTTTTTAGGTGCACTGTTTGTGTAAGTTCTATAACTACTACAGTAGAGAGATAGAAATTTCTGTCATCCCCAAAGTTCTCTTGGGCCACTTTAGTAAAATTTTTTTTTACCACCCTAAATGCCTGAAAGCCCTGATGTGATTTCTTTCCCTACAGTTTTGCGTTTTCCAGAATGCACTGACAGGTTTTTAAGCAGGTCAGTGACTTAGGTTGTATAGGAGAGAGGGAGACCAATTGCCTACTGTAATAATGAGGATCGGAAAAGGCCAGGGAAGAAATCCAGACTGGGCTTAACTATCCCTGGTGGTTTGTGTTTACCAATCCTACAGGAGGTAGAAGAGGATGATCCAGTGCCCGAAATCCGCCGAGATCACTTTGAGGAAGCCATGCGCTTTGCTCGCCGTTCTGTCAGTGACAATGACATTCGAAAATATGAAATGTTTGCTCAGACCCTTCAGCAGAGTCGGGGCTTTGGCAGTTTCAGGTAACTAGGTTACACTGGGGAATGCTTAAATTGTCTTAGGAAGCTATACAGCCAAGGCAGTGGGAGTCCTAAGGAGGCTAGTGGAGTAGTTGTGAAAATCCTATATAGGCCCTGTCCTAACCCTTGTTTTATGCTCTGTTTCTTGTGCACAGATTCCCTTCAGGAAATCAGGGTGGAGCTGGCCCCAGTCAGGGCAGTGGAGGCGGCACAGGTGGCAGTGTATACACAGAAGACAATGATGATGACCTGTATGGCTAAGTGGTGATGGCCACTGTGCTGCGAGCTGGCCTGGCTGGACCTTGTTCCCTGAGGGTGGGGGCGCTTGCCCAGGAGGGACCAGGGGTGCGCCCACGGCCTTCTCCATTTCTCAGCCTGAACAGTTCAGCTACAGTCAGACTCTGGACAGGGGGTTTCTGTTGAAAAAAACAAAACAAAAGCGATAAAATAAAGGTTTTCATTTGGGAGGTGGAGAGTGAATTACCAACAAGGAATTGGACCTTGGGCCTATGTTGTTTCTGTTGTAGTTGGGGGCAGTGCAGGGGTCCTGTGTGGGTGTGAACCAAGGCGCTACCAACACTCCCCACAGTAAAGCATCTGCACTTCACTCAATGATTCTCAAGCCCTCCTTCCCCTACCCAACCTGGCCAGGAGGGTGAAGGGCCACAGTTGCTGGGTGTTTATATAGAGAGTAGGTTGATCTTATTTTACATGCTTTTGAGTTATTGTTGGAAAACTAATCATAAGGAGTTTCTAAACCAAAAATGACATGTTGTAAAAGAACAATAAATGTTGGATCAAAATGGAGCCAGAGTCCTGGCCCCTGTGCTTGTTTCTTTTTCTGGGAAGGGCCTTGGACTACCCCTTACTGCCAGAGCATTCTTCAGATGTGAAGTCCTATAAAATTGCTCTCCTCCCCTCTTGATTAACATCGGTATGATACGCTGCCAAGCTCCATGTCTGCAGTATCATTGATAGAACTGTGGTAGGTAGGGGATAGCCTGATGGAGTCCTAGATGTGGACAATGTGGCATCCTCTACCTACCTTTGATGTGGATGGTAAGGCTAGGACTGCAGTCTTCTTTTCCTGATCAAGGACTAGACTGTGTGCCCTCCAAATATCTTACAGTTGGAGAAAGATAGAATCTGTTTGCAAGTGGATGTCCTTTTGGTGCATCAAAAAAAAATCCAAACATTCATGTTCTGGTTGAAGATCACTTAAAATTGTGTCCACTTTTACGTAATTTGTATTATAAACAAATTGCTTATTCTAGTATTGGGAGGTTTGTTTTTCTTTTCTAAGTTAAGCATCCCCCTCCTTGCCCAGTTTTTCAGATGACTGCTTATGTAGTTTTGTTCAGCTATAGACTATCCTCTGCTATTTATTCATAAAATATATCTTATTGATTATGTGATTATCAGTTGTCCCAGTTTTTCCCTCTTTGCCCCTCTCTACCTGGTAACCCCCTTCCCTCCAGCAGTTCCCCCCCCTTAGTTCATGTCCATTGGTCATGCATGTAAGTTCTTTGACTTCTTCATTTCCTATACTATTAACACCTCCATGTGTATTTTGTACCTACTAATTTATGTTTTGTAATCCCTGCACCTTTTTCCCCATTCTCCTTCCCTCTTCCCCCTGTTAACCCTCCAAATGATCTTCATATCTATGGTTCTATTCCTGTTCTGGTTGTTTGCTTGGTTTTTTTAGAATTCTGTTGTTGATAGTTGTGAATTTGTTGCGATTTTAATGTTCAATTTTGATCTTTTTCTTAAATAGGTCCCTTTAACATTTCATGTAATAATGGCTTGGTGATGATGTATTCTTTTAGCTTTACCTTGTCAGGGAAGCACTTTAATTTGCCCTTCCGTTGTAAATTTTAGCTTTGCTGGATAGACTAATCTAGGTTGTAAGTCCTTACTTTCATGACTTTGAATACTTCTTGCCAGTCCCTGCTTGCCTGCAGTTTCTTT
>PVIA01004103.1:65219-148281 GCA_004024845.1 Tonatia bakeri
CCCCCCCCCCACCATCATTCCCCCCCCACCTTAGTTCATGTTCATGGGTCATACATGTAAGTTCTTTGGCTTCTCCATTTACCATACTATTCTTAACCTCTCCCAGTCTATTTTGTACCTACCATTTATGCTTCTTATTCCCTGTACCTTTTCCCCATTCTCCCTCCCTCTCCCTGTGATAACCCTCCATGTGATCTCCATTTCTGTGAATCTGTTCCTGTTCTAGTTGTTTGCTTACTTCGTTTTTGTTTTTGTTTTTGTTTTTTTGGGTTCAGTTGTTGATAGTTGTGAATTTGTTGTCATTTTACTGTTCATATTTTTGATCTTCTTAGATAAGTCCCTTTAACATTTCATATAATAAAGGCTTAGTGATGGTGAACTCCTTTAACTTGACTTACTCTGGGAAGCACTTTATCTGCCCTTGCATTGTAACTGATAGCTTTGCTGAATAGAGTATAATCTTGGATGTAGGTCCTTGCCTTTCATGACTTCTAATACTTCTTTCCAGTCCCTTGCCTGCAAGGTTTCTTCTGAGAAATCAACTGGTAGCTTTATGGGCACTCCTTTGTAAGTAACTGCCTCCTTTTCTCTTGCTGCTTTTAAGATTCCTCATCTTAGCCCTGGCTGGTGTAGCTCAGTGGATTGAGCGTGGGCTGTGAACCAGGCATCGCAGGTTCGATTCCCAGTCAGGGCACATGCCTAGGTTGCAGGCCATGTCTCCCAGCAACCGCACATTGATGTTTCTCTCTCTCTCTCCCCCTCCCTTCCTTCTCTAAAAATAAATAAAATCTTTAAAAAAAAAGATTCCTCATCTTTAATGTTGGGTAATGTAACTATGATGTGCCTTGGTGTTGCTTCCTTGGGTCCAACTTGTTTGGAACTTGGAACTTCCTGGACTTCCTGGAAGTCTCATTTCCTTAGCCAGATTGGGGAAGTTCTCCTTCATTATTTGTTCAAATAAGTTTTTAATTTCTTGTTCTTTTCTTCTGGTACCCCTATAATTTGGATGTTGGAATGTATAAAGTTGTCCCAGAGTTTTCTGAGCCTCTCCTCATGTTTTTGAATTTGTTTCTTCCTTCTGCTCCAAACCTTTGATTTCTTGTTTCTTTTCTTTCACTGTTGGGTCTCCTCTGTACATTTTCTTTTATTTCACTTTGCATAGCCTTCACTTTTTCCTCTATTTTGTGGCCATATTCAACCTTTTCTGTGAGCATCCTGATTACCAGTGTTTTGAACTCTGCATCTGATAGGTTGGCTATCTCTTCATCACTTAGTTGTATTTTTTCTGGAGCTTAGATCTGTTCTTTCATTTGGGCCTTATTTTTTGTTTTGGCACATCTGTTACATAGTGGGGGGCGGAGCCTTAGGTATTCTCTAGGGCAGGGTAACCTACTTCCCTGGTTGTGCTTTATGTTGGAGAGGGGTTGGAGAAGGAACAGTGCCTCTTGCTCGGCTCTCAGCTGGCCTTCAGTCACTCCACTACCCACAAGCAAATTGGGCCCTTTTGGTGCAAGTTGGTGCTGATTCCCAGGTGGGTGGCCTTGTGTATGTTCTAGGACCATGTGAGTCTCCAAACTCTCCTGTGAGGCTGGGAGTTTCTCTGCTGCCTCAACCCCCACAGATTTTTTCAGTTAGAGGTTTTGAGGCTTTAGTTACCAGCATTGGAGCCCTAGGTTGCATGATCTGTCTCACTCCCCAGTTCCTCCTGGTTTATCTGCATGCAGATGTACTGCGTAGTTTGCCAGCTGCTGCCTTGTGGCGAGTCCTTTTTACCCTGGCTATACATTTGCCCTTCCTACTGGTCTGGATGAATGTTTCTTCCATACTCCTTGGTTGTTGGACTTCCATACAGTTTTGGCCGTTCTAGTTGTATATTTGTTTTTTAATTTTTTTGTTGTCTTCCTTTTGGTTGTGCAAGGAAGCATCTAACTATATGCCTCCGTCTTGGTCGGAAGTCCCCTTTCATTTTTTCAAGTAAGTTTTCTGTTACTTGCTTTTCCTCTTCTCCTTCTGACAACCCTATGACATAGATGTTGTTATGTTTGGAGAAATCCCAAAAGCTCCTTATATTCTTGGTTTTTGAATTCTTTTTTCTTGCTGTTCTGATTGGATGCTTGTATCTTCCTTGAGTTTCATCTCGTTGACTTGAATATTGGCTTCATCTCCTCCACTGTTGGTACCCTGTAGATTTTTCTTTATTTCACTTAATATAACCTTCATTTCTGCCTGGGTCTTTTTTTTTTTTTTTTATACTCAATGAGTTCTTTGAACACACTAATCACCAGTGTTTTGAACTCTGCGTCTGATAGATTGGTTTTCTCTATTTCTTTTTAGTTTTTTTTCTGTTCTTGCATCTGGGCCATTTCTTTAGCTCCTCAATTTGGCAACCTCCCTGTGTGTGTTTCTGTGTATTAGGTAGAGCTGCTTTGATTTGCTGTCTGAGTACTGTGGCCTGTTGTGGGAAAGGCACCTGTAAGTTGTGTGGGGTGGAGACTTAGTCACCAGGGTGGGGCAACCCACTTCACCACTTTGTGACTGTTTCAGGGGAGGTCTCAAAGAGGGGATAGTGCCACTGCCTGTCTTCTGGAGGTTTGCCTGCAATTCGTTCTGTTTCTAGTTACTTCACCCTCTCCCCATATGTGAGTGGTGCCCAACCAGCTGTTACTCTGGTGCTGAATCCCAGAGTCGGGGGGTTAGTGTATGTTCTAAGACCGTGTGGGTCCTTTAAGCTGAATGTCCTGAAAATCTGGCAGTTTCTTCTGCTGCCCCACCCCCCACTGGTTTTTATAGCCAGAGGTTATGGGGATTTATCTTTCCGGCTCTGGAACGCTGGGCTCTGTGGTCTGGCCTAGAATGGTTACTACCAAGGTATCCCTCCCAATTTTTATCCACCACATGTGAATGTGGGACCACCTATTCTGACACCACCACGGCTTCTCTGCGCCTGTCACTGTGTCTCTACCCCTCCTACCTGTCCAGATGAATGTGGCCTCTTTAAATTCTTGGTTGTTGGACATCCATACAGTTTGATTTTCTGATAGTTCTGGATGTTATTTGTTTTGAAGTTTAGTTTAATTCTGTGGTTACACGAGAAGGCAAAACGTATCTGCCTCCATCTTAACAGAAGTTGAGTGTCCTCTTAAATAGCTACCATTCTATCGTTTAGTGCTTCTGGGGTCACTACCATGATACCTTACCCAGAGGAGTGAGTGGTGCAGAGAAAATTGTTTTCTGAGCCAAGTTTATATTGGTTTTCTAGTACTTATACCAGGCTCTTGTCTGGTTTAACTATAGATAATCTTCAAGGATAATTACATTGGCTGCTCTGATTATGTTGGGGCATGTTGATCTCAGGTGCTTAAATATTTTTGTACTTTTTGGATTTGAGTGGGCTGTCGTTTTCCATGACACTGTCCCACCTGATTCTGTCTTTGCTTCTTTTCATTCCCACCATTTAGGTAACCTGATGGCTTAGCCTTCAGTCTTCTCACTCTGGTTACTCTGTCTCATCCCTATGGGTTGGCAGCCTCACCTCAGAGCTAAAGACAAGGTCTTTGAGGGAAAGACACTTAGTACCTCTGCATCAGGCTATGGGAGCATAACAGAAAGCAAGTGGTAGTTTCCCATAAAAGTAGGGATACTAGTTGATAAGTGATAGAAATTTGTGTTGGAACGATTGCTTTGTTTTACATGTCACACAGTGTGTCTATAGGGAACTTACTTGGAGCTCTACAGAACCAAGACCAGACTTGGAGTGAGAGGCCTGGTTATAGCACTGGCACTTGATTTTAAAGCGGTGTAGCTTTGAACAAGTTTACCTCTTTTGTCCTCTCAAGATTCTCAATCTGATAAAGTAATTGACAGTCATTTGTAAACTGTAGGAAGCAGTGAGAGACCGGTTGTCAGCTTTCATTTACAGAAGCCTGCATACCTAAACCAAGAGGCAAGTTGTATCAACAGTCTGTCTTTTCCCATTGGGCATTCCCAGAAAGAAACTGGAATGTGGTCTTAACTGTAGTTAATCACAGAAGTGATTAATCTATGGGAAGAACCCATAGGTTAAGTGCTATGATTAAAAGATGGTTTTTTAAGTATATGGCATCAATTACAGAGGACCAACAGTATGCCACAGATGGAACAAGTCTGACATCTTAGAATGTAATTAGATCCAAGATAATCGATCCTACAAGTTGCCCTGAGAATCTGATAGTCACACAATGCCCATGAGGATCACTGATTTGTCAGTCATTAATTTGGTCTGCTTATCATTAATTTGAGTGAACTATGGCAAACATTAAATGATTTGTTACTCTTACCCAGTCCTACAATCTACTGAATCCTTAAAAAGAATATAGGACTTGGACTTTTCATAAAGCTACCCAGAGATGCATAGACTCATTAAATGTCCCTGTGTCAAGTAGAAATTCAGAATTGCAATGTCTTTGAGACTTGAGGGGTGGGGGTATAGTGGTGGGGGAAGGTGGGGAAAAGAAAGTACCTTCAGTTCCACCCTTAGCCAGCAGGTGGTGAGTTTTGGACTCCAGCCCTCAGGTTTGGGCTATAAATAAAGCTTTGGAATAGAATAGTGACAGTGAGAGGAGGCAGAGGAACAACATGTACCTTCTGACTGTTTTTCCTCAACCAAACAGAGGGAATGTTGTAGGATGGGAAGAGCACTGGATTGGGAATGCGGGCTTGACCTCACAGAATCTCCCTTCTTTTTTTAAAGATTTTATTTTTATAGAGGAGGAAGGGAGGGAAACATCATTGTGTGGTTGCCTCTAGCACGCCCCTACTGGGGACGTGGCCTGCAACCCAGGCATGTGCACTGACTGGGAATCGAACCAGCGACCCTTTGGTTTGCAAACCAGCATTCAATCCACTGCACCACACCAGCCAGAGCAGAATCTCACTTTCTTTGAAGGGCTTGAATTGCCATACTATCGGGAAATGTGCACTATCAACAAGGCACAAATTGTTTTTTTGTTTTTTTTGTGTTTGTCTTTTAGAGAGGAAGGGGGAGAGAGAGAGGAAAACCTCGATTTGTTCCACTTATGCATTCATTGGTGGTTTCTTGTATGGGCCCTGACGGGAAATCAAACTCTCAACCTTGGTATATCAGGATGGTGTTCTAACCAACTGAGCTACCTGGTCATAGCTTAAGGCACAGATTGTTATGGGGCTACAAGAAGGGGCAAACAATCAGAGAAGGCTCTGGAGGTAGTCTGAGCTGGGCAATAATGGAAGGTGGGGGAATTGACATGGAAATGTTAAGAACAATTAGCAAAACACACAGAGACATTGGGAAATACAGAGAATGCCTAAGAAGTGAAGCATCAGGTTGACCAGCAAGGGAGTCCTGGATTGAATTCAGAGAGGTCAGAAACCACATTGTAAAGAAATTCATATGCCAAAAATAAACTTTATTATGAAGATATTATGGGTACTTGAGGACGGGGACAGTTTGGACAGGGAAGTGAGTCAAATTTCAGTGCAGAGGATTCATTTTTTTAAAATAAGTGTTTATTGATTTTAAAGTTTTTTAAAATTGATTTTTCTAGAGAAAGAAAGGGAGACATTGATTTGTTGTTCCACTAATGTATGCATTCATTGGTTGGCACTTTTATGTGCCCTGACCAGAGACTGAACCCACAACCTTGGTGTATCTGGACAATGCTCTAACCAACTGAGGCACCTGGCCAGGGCCACTTTTTAAAAAAATTGTGGCAATAAAATAAAATGTACCTAATAATTACCAAGTGTACATCATAGACAATTCACTTTTAAAATAACCTTTATTTTTCCCTGGCCTGTGTGGCTCAGTTGCGCATTGTCCTGCAAACTGGAAGGTTGCGGGTTCATTTCCTGGTCAGGACACATGCCTAGGTTGTGGATTTGGTCCCTAGTCGGGGCATATAAGAGGCGACCAATTGATGTTTCTCTCCTTTTTTCCCTCCCTTCCCCTCTCTCCAAACCCCCTCTCTCTCTTGCTCTTTCTCTCAAAGCAATATAAAATGTCCTCAGATGGCAATAAAAAAAAACACTTTTATTTTTATAGAAACAGTAATGTGCATTGTAAAAATTTAGAAAAATATAGCAAAATTTAAAAAGTTGATATTCCCAATATAAGATCACCGTCTTTAGTTCGTATCTTTGGGTCTTTCTGTGCATATGTTTCTGTACCTGTGGTAATTTTTAAATCAAATGAGGTAATTCTGCCCTATAACTTTGAAATGCTAATCTCTTCCTTTCAGAAATTTTCATATAGTCTAATTCTCATATTCACAGTTTCCCGAGTGACCCAGATATGTCATTCACAACCATTGTCTTAAAGATTTCATTTACTTAATTATAGAGAGAGAGGAAGGGAGGAAGAAAGAGAAGTAGGGAAACATTGACCTGCAACCCGGGCATATGCCCTGACTGGGAACTCAGCCAGCAGTCTTTTGGTTTGCAGGCAGCCACTCAGTCCACTGAGCCACACCAGCCAGGGCTAAAATTGATTTTTAATTACAGTACTCAAACTTTTAGGGCACTTGTTGAAGAGTTTGGGTCAGTTGACCTTCAGAGATTTGTAGCCATGTAAAGGGATGGATTAGAAGAATGGGCTACCAATTCGGTGAGAAATGACAACTGACAGTGATGATGAAGATGGAGAGATGGAAATGGATTTGAAATACACCTCATAGCTTTAAGGAACAGGATTTGATGATTGATTAGATTGCGGAGTGAGAGGAAGGGAAGACAGACTTCTGGCTACCGTTGGGGTGGATGTGGTACCTTTCAATAGGAATGGCCAAATTGGAGGAAAAGGTTACAGGGAAAAAGTCAGTTTTGGACAAGTTGCATATGAGATGATATCTAGTAGACTGTTGGATGTGTGGATCTGAAACCTAGAGATGCTTACAATTTTACCCATGTTTTGTTCTGTCTGGTGTGTGGTTCAGTAGATTGAGCACCAGCCTGTGAACCAAAGGGTTGCTGGCTCGATTCCCCATTAGGGCACATGCCTCGGTTGTGGGCCAGGTCCCCAGTTGGGGGCGCACAAGAGGCAACCACACATTGATGTTTCTTCCTCCCTTCACCTCTCTCTAAAAATAAATAGAATATTTAAAACAAGTTTTTATCCTGTTTTGAAATATGGCACTTAATGGAATGGGTTTAAGATGTTTTGTATATGTATTTTAATTTTTTTAATGGTACTGGTAAAATTGGACATCTGTTTTGGGAGAGGAGTTAGATTTCTACCTACCATACTCAAAAACTAGCTTAACAATCTAAACATTAACATATAAAATTATAAAAGTACCAGAAGAAAATACTTTAGAAGCTATAAAGAAAAATGTTGGAAGATTTCATTACATAAAAATTTTAAAATTTGGTACAATAAAAATCACCTTAAAATTAGAAAATAAGCCACAGATTGGGAGAAAGTATCTGCAAAATACATAATAGGTTGAGTTAATATTTGTGGTATGCAGGATAATGGCTCCCCCAAGATGTTTACATTCTAATCCCTGGAACCTGAGAATATGTTATTTTACATGGAAAAGGGAATTAAGGCTTTACATGGAAATAAGGTTGCTAACCAACTGACTTTAAGATAGGAATAGTATTTTGGATTATCTAGGTGAGCCCAATGTATTTATAAGTGGGTGTTTTTAAAAAAATTTTTTTAGACTTTATTTACTTTTTAGAGAGAGGGGAAAAAGGGAGAAGGAGAGCGAAGCATCATTGTGCAAGAGATTACATCAATTGGTTGCCTCTCACACACCCCACACTGGGGAACCTGGCCTGCAATCCAGGCACGTGCCCTGACTGGGACTTGAAACTGTGATTTGGTTCACAGGCCATCACTCAATCCACTGAGTCATACCAGCTAGAGCTACAAATGTTTTTAAAAGTGGAAGAGGGCTTTTCTAACTTTGAAGATGGAGTAAGAGGGCTAGCAGCCAAGGAATGTGGGCAGCCTCCAGAAGTCAGGAAAGACAGAGTGACCCCTACCCTGTGCTTACAGAAAAGAATGCAGTCCTGTGAACCTCTTGGTTTTATTTTTCTGACAAAGTAAATTTGTTATTTTGTGGTAATTTGTTATGGCAGCAGTAGAAAACTAATACAATATCCAACAAATAGGGGGTAAAGGATATGAACAGGCAAATATAGAAGAAATCCAGATGGCCACTAAACATGGAAAGGCACTTGTTTCTGTAGCCTTGGGATTAAATAGTTGTTAAGCTGACCGAGGGAGAGAAAAGAGCAGAGGGCTGAGAAGAAACAAACGGTTGGAAAGATATGTGGAGAACTTGTGGGTCAAGGGGGTGAAGAAGGGGACCATACCCAGGCATACACTGGGTCTGCCTAGACCCAGACTGATTGCGCTCATGTGAATAGATGTATTTTTCTTCTGTTCACTTGCTGTGAAGTTTTTCTCAAGGGCAGCACTGGACTGTGCTCCCCTGGCCTTTCAGCCTCACCCTGTAGAAAGGAATGTGTGGACCCAAGATAGATCATCTGTGAAGGGCTTAAAAAGAAATTCAAGCCTGCAGAATCCTGAGTTCTTTAGGGACCTGCCTGATTCTGAGGGAATATAGCTGCTGTGGAAGTTAATAGGGAACTGACATTCTCAGTATGCCAGACTCCAAAGAAGACACGAGTAGGATTTGTCTAGTTCAGCTAGTTTATTAGGGTTTCCTCTGCTTGCTTCTCCAGCCCTCAGGTGCCAGTACTACCAGCTGTTCCTCATGCTGACTGGATTTGGTGGGCCTGGCCCACGGCTACTTAGACACTTGGCTAGCACCTTTCGAAGAACCCTGGTAAGGGGAGCCTGAGGTGTAGGGGAAGAGAAGTGCTTCTCCATGTGGGCCCAGGGGCAGTGCATACAGTGCTGAGGGATCAGGATACAACCAGCTCTCAGCTCTGCTTCTCGCTTATCTTGGGGACCTGAAGGCATGGAGTAAAGCTGCTGGGGGAGAGCAGTGTGTAGAGAGCTCTGGTTCCTTTGGAAAAGTCGGTTTACAGGGGCCTCCATTGGTCTTCCAGCCTGGACTGGGCGGCTCTTCCCTGTGACTGTGGACCACCCCAATCTTGCATCACCTCCTCTGTGGTCTCCTGCTTTGGATTTCCTGGGGCTGTCTCTCTCTCTGGCTGAAAATTGTGCTGAAGCTTTGTCTTGCCTATTACCTGAAACTAGAACCTCAGGGTATGAGGCCTCTCTCAAGCCTGGGCAGTTTTCATTAGCCTCCATGTGAACACGTGATCCCTGAGGTGAGACCTGGGCCACCATCTTTGCCTTCACTCTTTCCTCTCTCTGAGACCTTTGTTTTGCCCTACCAGACCCATGTGCCTGAGGATGAGAAAAGGAGTAGGAGTGATAACAGTGGACAGGCTGAGTTACTGTGCTTTCTGCTTTTGGGGGATGACAGCTTGAAGAGTAGGGACACAGGTTGGAGTGATGAGTCTGTCGTGAGGGGTAGGAAGAGAGTCTCCAAGTGCCTGGAGTTGTGGAACTCAGGGCAGGGGAGCTGACAAATGACTGACTTGGGTCAGGGGATCTGGAAGCAGGGCTCAGCTGCAATTTCTTCAGCCCAAGTTCTAATTCTCTACTCCAGTGCCAGACCTGGATCCCAGAGTGCGTGGACGCCTCTGGGACAGCCTCTCTCTGGGAGGGTGGGATCTCTCCCTTAACTCCTGGGAACAGCTCTTCTTTGGGTAGGCCAGGCTGGCTGAGCTCAGTCTTCAGAGCTCCAGCTAGGGTGGGAGGCCAGGGTATTGGCTGCAGGGGATCTGCTGCTGGAGGGCTGGAACCCTGGGGGATCTCTCTTTGTCGCACATTCCTCCTCACAAACTTAAGGGCCATGGGTGGATCTGGTACATGAGCAGAGAGTGTGTTAAGAGTTGGGGCTGGGAGCTCAGTGGCCCAGCTGTTCTCTCTCTGCTCCACTGCCTCCTCAGTCTTACAGTTGCCTTGGTCTCCAATAGGCTGACTTGAGTGAGACTTTGACATAGAATTTGGAGGTGGGCTGGGGCCCCAGAATGGAGACACAGGAGCAGCACAACAGATTTTTTTCTGCTTCATGTACCCCTCAACAGGTTCAGAATCAGAAAAGATTCCCAAGGGTCTAGCTCCATGTGGCTGTTGGGGTAAGCTGGGAGCTGGGAGCTCAGAGGACCAGGAGTTCTTTCTCCTTTGTGATTCCCCATAGCTAGCCTCAGAATCAGACAGGACCCCCATGGGACTAACTCTGTGGGGTTCTAGTGTGAGAGCTGGATATGGGCTGAGGGCCAGAGATGGGGGCTCAGAAGCCCAGGAATTTCTGGAATGTTCAATGACCTTCCATGCAGTTTCTGATCTAGTGGGGCCTCCCACAGAATTGATTCTGTGAGGCTCAGGAATGGGAGCTAGAGAGTGACCATAGTCAGAGGCTGTAGACTCAGAGGTCCATAGGTTCTCTGTTTGCCCTGTGGTCTCCCACAAAGCCTTGGACTTAGACAGGACTCCCTGGGGCCCCATTCCTAGAGACTCTATCAGACAGGCTGAGGGAAGACTGGCAGGTAAAATTGAGTCTGCAGAGACCCAAAGATTTTCTCTATTTTGCGTTCCTTTCCATAGAGCCTCAGATCTTGATGGGACACGTTTAGGGCTGATTCCATAGAACCCTGGATTGAGGTCCAAGGCTGGGGACTCAAAGGCCTGTGGGTTTTCTGAGCTTTCTCTGCATTCCCAGAGGCACTTGTATCCAGGTGGATCTCCCAGAGGACTGCTTCTCTGGAGTTCTGGCAGGGGGTCTGAGGGAGGACAGGGGACTGGCATTGGAGACCCAGAGGCCTGAGGCTTCTGTTTGTGCCCCACGGTTCCCAAGAAGTCCTTAGATATAGAAGGTTCTCCTTCAGTGCTGACTTTCTGGGATTTTGACAGAGAATCCAGGGCTTGGTAAGAGGCTGGCATTGGGGGCTCAGAGGCTTTCAGACTCTTTCTAGGTCCTGTGGTTCTCCACTGAGTCTCACATCTAGGTGGAACTCCCAGGGGTCTAGTTTCTTGAGGCTCTGTTATGGGAGTTGAAGATTGGTAAGGGACCAGGACTGGAGGCTCCAAGATCTGAGGATTCTCTCTTTGCCTTGTGGTTTTCTGGAGTTCATCAGATCCATACAAGCCTCCTATAGGGCTAACCCCCTGGAGTTCTGGCAGAGAGGCTGGGGTTGGGCTGGGAACTGGCACTACTGGCTCAGAGGCTTTGGAGTCCTCATTTTGCACCATGGTTCTCCGCGGGGACTCAGACCTAGTCAGGACTCCCAGAAGGTTAGAGGGATACAGCAGAGAGGCAGAGAGTAAATATGGAATGTGTTGTGGGAGGCCAGGATCCCATGGCATCCCCCACCACACCTCAGATGAGGGGGAAAACTTGGAGGGTCTTGTTCTTTGGAGTTCAGGCTGTGGATGCAGAGCTTGATCCTCAGAGACCCAAGGGACCGCTCTCTGCCACATAAGCCACTGTGTAGGTTCCTGAACACCAGAATGGAATCCTGTATGGTCTATGGGAAAGGACTTAAGATGGAGGGGTGGTGATGGAACAGAAGGGGAAGATGGAGGGGGAAGTTGCTGAGGATCAGGGGCCAACTCTTCCAGGTCTTTTGTAGTGTGCACTTTATGGATAGGATGTGGGGTTGGGGGGCAATATTGGGAAGACAGCAGGTTGGACCTATGCAGGAAGGAAAGCTTGTTGAAGTAGACAGAAGGACCAACAGGTAACTTCAGGGAAAAGGGGCCATCTGAGCACAGGATGATGGCCTCTAAGGACTCACTGTGCAGAAAAGGGAGTCCCCAGAAGAGCTGGCTTTTTCTCTGCTGTAGACGACTCCCTGATGCTGCCTTATGCTTCACAGGTAAGTTGGTCAGGATCTGAAAGGTGGGGAATGATCTGGAAGGGCTTGGGGTCTGCATGAGTACTAGTTCTGGTGTCCCTATGATCTTGTGTTGGCTCCCAGAATCACAGGATGGTTGGGATGGGGCTGTGGTAGCTTGCTCTTCAATAGGAGCTTCTTTGGGAAGAGAACATGGCTTCAATGGATTCAGGAATATCACGTCTTCTTTTTCCTCTTCTCCATATCCTTCTTCCTCTTCCTCTGACTTCTGCCTCCACAGATGACGAAGGAAAGCCACACGGTACAGAAGTAGTGGGCCCTGGGAGATGGAGAAAGACACTATCAGGCATGAAGCCTTTTCAGACACACAAGGTGTGTCATGAAGCTCAGTCTCTGTTCCACATCCAGTGAACAGTTACTCGACTGTCCCCACATCTGTGGTCAACAGTCACGCATCCAATGTTAACGGCCATTGCCCAGCTTGCATGTGGAGATTGGTATTCCTTAATAATCCTACATCTATGGTAAGTGATCACTTAACTGCCTTCAAATCTAGCGTCAGTGGTCAGTCACCCAGCCTCACATTTAAGGCTTATAGTCATTCACTTGGGCTCACATCCATTTCAATGATTTCTCACCAAAATACACACAGGGTGTCCATAGTCATTTAGCCCTCTGCACGTCTATGTCACCCACCTTGCCTTGCTTCATGTCCCCAGAGTACCAGGGCCAAAGATGTCGCGAGCTCCCAAGCTGCCACCACCTCCGGATCTGCCAAATCACGAACAGGAATAGTGTCACTAAATTCCCTGTACTCTGGAGGCAGCTGCTGCCACAGTGTCTGCAGGCCAGGGCGTGGGTCAGCTGGCTCCAGAGAAGCCCCTTGACAGCCTCAGCCCTAAGGATGCCCCCTAGCAGCCATTCCATTTTTCTTCACCTAATGGCAGTTTATCCTGATGTCATCACTGCATCATAGAACAAAGAACTCCCATGCCTCACATGCCTAACAGCCTTCTCCCTGAATTTAGGGTCAAAAATTGCCACCACAAGACCATTCAGACTTACACAGTGAAATGTGGGTGATCCCCTTTTGTCTTGATTGCCAAAGTCACAATTATGTTTCAGGCATTGTGGATAAGGACATGGATTCTAGCATCAAAACTGCCTCATTCGACCACCAGCTCTGCCACTTTCTACCTGAAAAATCTTAGTCAAATTTAATCTTTCAGTGCCTCAGCTTTTTCACGTAAATGAGAATAATATTATTTATTACCACATAGGGGTTTTTTTGAGAATTAAATGAATACATTTATATGCTTAGAACTGTATATAGTATATATGCTATATTATATACATGCTACATTAAAATTTTATTTCTTTTAAGGCTCCTGATTACAAGCCTCATTCCATTTTTAATGGATAGAATCTTCTCCCTCTTTTTTTAAAAAAATCTCATATCTGTTGAAAACTGTCTTATTTGACTTAAGGTTGCCTGAGGTATTTTTGGCAAGCATTCATATTAAGGGTAACATATAAATCAAATGTGCTTGACCATTTTTCTTCATTTGCCCTTCTTTCCCCTAAAACCACCACTTATTCCATGTCAACTCTTATTTTCAGGGCCAACCTTCAATCTTTGCCTTCCCAGTACAATTCAGTGCCTCTCTTCTAACCCCACCCCTCTCAAAGGCCAGCTTAGTCTGGTAGAAAGAGCACTGAACTGAAACTGAGAAGACCTGGGTTCTCTAATTTTGTCACTGATTGGCCATGTGATCTTGGGCAAGAAAAGTTTCTCCATTGCTACCCTAAATTGGATCAATTAGTTCATTCAATATATATTTATTTTTTTAAGATTTTATTTATTTATTTTTAGAGAGAGGGGAAGGGAAGAAGAAAGAGAGGGAGAGAAAAATCAATGTGTGGTTGCCTCTCACATGCCCTCTACTGGGGACCTGGCCCGCAACCCAGGCATGTGCCCTGACTGGGAATCGAACTGGCGACCCTTTGGTTCACAGCCTGAGATCAGTACACTGAGGTACACCAGCCAGGGCTCAATATATATTTATTGATCAAGTATTATGATCAGTTTTGAATAGACAGAAGTAAGACAGAAACTCTAAAGTAAGTCCATTTCAGTGGGGAAAGTAGTCAAGTAATAGACAATAAAATAGAGATATGCACAAGGGAGGCAGAAAAGGTTACCTAACCAGGCTGGAGAAGGGGATAGCTTGTCAGAGGCTATGTCCCAGAAGAGAAGATTAATGCTTGGTTTGAGGAACCAAGAAAATGAGAGTGTAGAGAGTGAGAGAAGCACAGTGCAAGAAGGAGGAATAGCCTGCATAAAGGTGCTAAGGCAGAGAAAATATGTCCCCTTAGGAAAAATGAAGGCATTTCAATGCGGGAGGGATTGAGGAAGCAATAGGAGATAGACCTGGAAAGATAAGATCACAAAGGGCCCTGAATGCCAGTCTAAGAAGTAGAAATTTATTTTGAAGGTGATGGTAAATCATTGAAGAGTTTTGAGCAGGGAAGTGACAAAATCAAGTTTGTGTCTTGTAAAGAACACTGGCTATAGTAAGGGTAAAGAGATTAGAGATTGAAGGCAAGAGATTAGTTAGGGAACTCTTGCTTTAATTTAGGCAAAATGAAAGATGAGGCCTGAGATAAGGTAGTGATGGTGGGAATAGAGGATAATGGGTTCAAGTAGAATTCCACAGAAGAAAGTGATTAGACTTTGTAACCAATGGGATGGGGTGGAGGGAGTGGGAGTTGAGAATGACTCCAGGGATTCTGGGAGGAAACTGGATATGTATGTAGGGGCCTTTTTACTGAGATAGGGAACACAGACCTGGATACCATTATAGGGTTTGTGTCGAATTGATGGTCTGCATTTTTTAATTTAATTTAATTTTATTTTATTTTATACTTAATTTTTTTCCTTTTTAAAAAAGATTTTATTTATTTATTTATAGACAGAGGGGAAAGAAGGGAGAAAGAAAGGGAGAGAAACATCAATGTGTGGTTGCCTTTCACATGCCCCCTACTGGGGACCTGGCCCGCAACCCAGGCATGTGCCAGGAATCAAACCTGCGACCCTTTGGTTCACAGGCCGTCACTCAATCCACTGAGCCACACCAGCCAGGGCTGATGGGTTCCATTTTAGACATTTGAATTTGAGGTCCCTGTGACAAGGAAAAGCTAGGCAGGAGGCAATTAGATACATAGATTTGAAGCTTGGGAGAATGGTCTATGGGGAAGATGTAAATTTGCCAGCTAGCAGCATATATGTAGCAGCTGAAACCATAAAAAGGCTTAGGATGACCACCTGATATGTAAAATTTAGCCCAATGTGGCCAGTTTTTTTTTTAATTAAAAACTTTAATTAGTAGTCAACACTGTAAGCTTAATAAGTTATACATGATAATCAACATTCCAAGCTTAAAGTCTGGCAACATTGGATCCCCTTCCTACCAAGTAAAGGACATTTGCAGAGACTGTCTGGCATCTCTGTGCCACACTAGAAGAGGAAGAGTTGTCTTGGGCCCCACATTAAATACATTGTGGCACGTAATCACACAAAAAATCTCGTAATGTTTTGAATAAATTTATGATTTTGTGTTGGGCCGCATTCACAGACATCCTGGGCTGCATTCGGCCTGTGGGCCGCAGGTTGGGCACCCCTGACTTAGAGTTAAGTAGCAGTTGCTCCCTTTGAAGTGGACATGTGCTTTCCAATTCACCAGGGTTCTTACCATATTTTCATTGTTAATGCCAAGGCTAAGGGTTACTTACTGTTTAGCATTGTGTCTTTGATTTTGTTTTCTTATATTTGTCCAGTTTTACTCATTTGTATTGCTGGTATTTGGGTTTGCTACCTCTGCATGAAGAAGATAAGTTGAGTCCTTAGAGAAGGCAATACTGAATACTTATTCTGTGCTAGTTAATTTATACTTATGGCAGGATAATTTACGAAGTTATTAATTGCTGTCTCCTATTCCTTGCCAGTGGGATAAAAAGGCAACTTTGTTCTCCTTTCTTCCAAGAATTCTAGGTTTCTTGTCTCATGGAATTATTAATGGATTTTGTATTTTCTAGTCCCAAACCAAAGTTGCAAGACTATTCACAGGGGAACAGACTGCTTCTTCTGACAAGTCTGAGTCTCATACACACCCTTGGAATAAGAGTGGAGGGAAGACCATTCCATCTGCACGTGGACTGAGACTGAACAAGTGGGAGTGTGGTAGTTCTTTAAAGGCCAAAGACACACTGTTTCTAAAAAGGTGTATGTATGTTTACTTTGGTATCAAAACAAAGTAAAACAGAATGATGTTCACTACAGCCCTCTCCAACTTCCCATTCTGTCTTCTGACCCAGAGCTGTGTGGTTACTCTTTTATGGTTTGAGGCTTCACCTGAAGTATGAATGCAGTCCCTCTGAAGGTTGGGGAAGAATCTGGATGGGTCCCAGGGCAGGTATCTTGAAAACAGGGAATCTATGGGAGACCCAAAAATCTGTGTGGATAGACCATTCACTGACCTAGGTTCTCAATTCCTAGATCTTTTAATCTCAGAGTCCTTTCCCTGTGTTCCAATCCAGCTATGGTGAAATCTGAAGTCTTATCATCAGGAGCTGCTTTGCCTTCTGAAATAACAGTCTGACATCCTACCCTCTGAATTCAACCCTCAGATTTGTCCTGAAGATGTAATTCTTCTAGCTTGTCAGGACATCCATTCCATTGGTCCTCCTCTTCTTCCTGGTTGGTGAACAACCTCGTGCCTTTATTTCCTCTCTCCCCATGATAAACTTTATGGTCAGTATCCCAAATGCTTCTCAATTCATTCTCCTTTCATCTTTTCTACCTGGCAAAATCCCAACTCTCTGCCTCTGCCAGACCTGCCCCGTAGGAAGCGGCTCAGCCCTATTGGATAAAATCACACATATGAGTAAGCTGGTGCCACCATAAACTCATGGTCTACAACTAATGGTCACCTGAAAAGCATTTATTTATGAATTCTATTAAGTGCCTGCTATGTGCTAGGTACTGTTGTTCTAAGTACTTGGGATACATTGGTGATCAAAACAGGCAAAGCTCCCTGCCTGTGAAACTTACTTCATTTCTTAAAAACTGTCACTTTCTACTAAAAAGTCAAACCTTCTACACCTGCCTTAACTTCTCTTTTCTCTGCCCCCTAGCTGATGTGCCAGACCTCCACTTTTCAGAGGAATCAGAAGCCATCAGATGGGAACTTTCCATCGTCGAAAACCATTGCATATAACATCCTTCCTTCCTGCCACAGTGAAAGGTGTCTCTCGAGGGGGTCTCCCTTGACCTTCCCAAGCAAGGATGGGTGCCCTTATCCTCCTCTCCCCGTTCAGCACTTTCCACACTAGATTGATCTGTACCTTAGCTATCTGAGGGCTTGTCTACCCAGTTTACAACTCCAGCATCTGTTGCTTAGTATCTGGTCAGAGGCTCAGTAACTTAGGGGTGAAGCAATGAGAAATGGGCGGGATTCTGTTGTGGGGCAGGGCCTGTGGTGGGGCGGAGCCTCAGGATTCTCCTCAGACTTCTTTTTTTTTTAATTCTTTATTTTATTGATTATGCTATTACAGTTGGCCCATTTTCCCCCTTCACTCCCCTCCACCCTGCCCATCCCCTCCCACCCTCATTCCCCCTTTTAGTTCATGTCCATGTGTCATAAGTTCTTTAGTGTCTACATGTCCCATACTATTCTTACCCTCCCCCTGTCTATTTTCTACCTACTGTCTATGCTACTTATTCTCTATATCTTTTCCCCCTCCCTCCTCTTCCTACTTCCCTGTTGCTAACCCTCCATTTGATGACTTTTATTTTTTTTACTGTTCATATTTTTAATCTTCTTTTTCTTAGGTAAGTCCCTTTAATACTTCATATAATAAGGGCTTGGTGATGATGAACTCTTTTAACTTGGCCTTGCTCCTCAGACTTCTTAGTGGCCACCTCAGGAGGCTTCATTCACCTCAGGACACAGTCAGCTTTCTTGGCGTCCATAACAGACGTGGGCAGTTAAACTCAGCCAAGGTTCCAGCAGGACTTTTGCAGACGTCCCAGGGCCCTTCCTGCCGTGGGAACCCCCACCCTTGGTTTGCGGGACCTGTGGGTGGGGCGGCTGGGCTCGGACCCTCCATAGAGCCTGTGAGTGTCCATGAGAAGCCACCCAACTTGCTAGTCCCTCTGCCTCCCTCTTCCTTCCCCTCTCCCCTCTTTCTTCCCTTTCTCTTCCAAAAGTGCCGTGGATAAACATGTGGGGAACTTTTTTTGAGGGTATTGTCCCAGGAAAAAAGACAAAGGCAGGAAGTTTCACGTTAAAAGCCTAGTCAGTGTTAGTCTCTGTGAAGCCCAGGGCCAGGTGAAAGCAGAGCTGTCTTCGTGGCATTGGGGACACTGAAGCTCAGGAGGGCATGGCCATCATGGGCCTGATCCTGGAGCAGAATCAGGGCTCATGCCCTGACTGGTGCAGCTCAGAGGGTTGGTTGGGTGTCACCCCCACAGACCAATTCCAACTCGGCACCTGCACTGGTGGCCGGCCAGGTCCCCAGATGAATGTTTCTTTCCCTCCCTTCCCTTCTCTAAAAATAAAAATGTTTTAAAGAAAGAAAAGAAGAAAAGAATCAGGGCTTAGGCACAAAGGAGAATCAGCACCACGAGGAAGTCTAGGCCCAGGTGGAGCCCACAGATAGACATCCTTTCAACTATAGGACTCCTCCCTACCAAGATCCAAGGAAAGTGACAAGTGTATCATGTGGTCAGCACAGCATGCAGGCCCTAAGGACAAGAGCTGGATCAGCAGGCCAGGCACCTCAGAGACCAGAATACACATTGCTGGAAAATCATGAGATTTAAGGATCCACAGCAATTGTTCATGCCTCCCAGGGGTCCTGTGTTCCCAGCCAGGCCCCACCAGTACGGACCAACGATCCCCGGTACCTCCAGCTCTCCTCTTCACTGTCCCAGACTCTGTCTTGGGGGCTGTGTCTCTTCTAGTTATCCAGGAAGTCCTCCTCCACCTCTCCTAGGAGGGAAATTTCTCTCAAAGGAAAATTCTAGTCCATGTAGAGAAAATCCATTCATTCTCATGATAGCACATCCTTCAAAGGGGATAGTCTTTGTTTCTTATAACCAAGGATGTTTATTCTTTCCAAATAGCTTTGTTTCTTCTAATAGGTTAGTGGTATCTTCTGTCTTTGCTGTTTGGGGTATATGTTTTGGAAGTCCCAGAAGTCTGGACTTAGAGGAAGGAATCAAGCTTCACCTTATATTGAGATCCTGCTTGAGCTTCTCAAAGGTGACCAGGGCCCTAGAGGAAGGTTGACTGTGGCACTGCACACCCACCTCCAACCCAGCTTCATTGCTCCTGCTCATATGCCATATTTTTAAAATATTTTATTTTTTTCATAATACTGTCATTACAAAAAAATACAAAAAAACTACTATAAAAACATTCAGGGGCTTGTCAAAGTGAGAAAACTTAAAGACCCCACCCCAGGACCTTACTGAAGCAGTCCTCCTCTAGCTCCTGCCCTATCGGATTTTTTTTTTACAACTCTGGGAATGGGGTGGAGTCACACAGGCATCAAAGGACTGGAAATTTCCCACACAGCCTCCATGAAGGGTAAGAAATAAGTAGCTTCACATATCACAAAAATGGGATTTGGAAGTTTGGGGGTGGCTAGGCCCTGAGTTCAGAGATGTGGGGAGAAACCTGTGATGAATCTCTTGCTGGGGAATAGCTGCCACCTGACCCCAAAACCCTTTCCCTTCCTGATGAGGACTGGGAGATGAAGTCTGCCCCCCCTCTTTTAGCTTTAATACAGCAGGCCCTCCTCCTCTCGCCCTATCCTTACACACTCCTGAGAGTAACAGGGAGGAGAGAACTTCCAGCCCTGGGGGTCTGGGCAGGGGAGCTGTCAGGGAGGCTGCTGAGGACCCTGTTCACCTCCCTGCCTGAAGTGAAAAGTGTCTCGTGCTCAAAGGCCTGGTTCATGGGTCATGGACCTTCCCTTTTTATCTCAACCCTGGAGAGGCACAGACAGCTCTAGGTGAGTGCTTTGTGGGTGCGAATGTGTGTGTGATAACCTTGGACACTGTGGACCTGGGGGTGCATTTGGGGTGGGAAAGCAGTGTCCTTTCTATCCTCTTCCTCCCCCATAGGAGGAGGCTGAAGGGAAGGGAGAGAAGAGGTATTAGCAAAGCTGAGAAGGGAAAGAGGGCATGCTATGTACAGGCATGGACAAGGAATCTCTCTATACCTTCAAGTAGCACTCAGGTCACTCCAGCCACTGGAGTAGGAACTGCATTCAAAGCTAGTGATAAGAAAATTGACCCCTGGCCTGGGCTAGTTCTCCCCACCTCCCTCCCACTTCCCCAAGGCAGCCCAGCTCTGAAAGGGGTCAGGGACAGGAACATTTTCCTGAAAACCAGTGGGTGGGTTTTTTTGCTTGTTTTTTTTTTTTTTTTTTTGCATTTTAGAAAAAGTTGCCAGTGTCCAGTGAACATCAAGTTGGGTGCACATTGAGTAGGGTGAGTGTGGGGGTATTGCTGTGGTAGACTCTGGGCTGGCTGGGGCAGAGCCTAGGAACAGGGAAGGTGCTGCTTAAGGATCTGTCGTGTCTGTGGTGTTAATCTGTCTGGGAAGCGAACTTTGAATTCGACAATGAGATCTCCCCGCTGGGTGGGAACCTTGGGGAAAGGAAGGCCCTCCCCACGGAGTCTCTTCACGGTGCCTGGCTTGATGACATCATTGCAGGGCAAAGGGATCACTCGGCCATCAATGGTGGGAATGTTCACGGTACAGCCACACAGCGCCTGGGGAAAATGAGGCAGAGAGTAATGAAAGGTGAGGCAGAGTGACTGGGAAGAGAAAAAAATTAAAGTGGGGGAAGAATGTCCCTATCTTCCCCCCTCATCACCCATGCAACCGGACCAAGGCCGCACCTCCTTGAGGCTAATCAGAGCACTGTAGAGCACGTTGGTACCATCTCGGCGGAAGTGTGCATGGGGCTTGTCTTTGAGCACAAAGACTATGTCTGCAGGGATGTTGTCAGGTGTGGCATCACCCTCTTTAGGGAAAGTGATCTTGGTGCCTTCCTTCCAGCCACGCTTGATGACAATGTGCAGGATCTTGTCCTCAGTGCGCACAGTTCGCCCATCAGGGTTGAGGCGCCGCCTTGTGATCTTCATACGTTTGGTGGAGCCATGGTAGATCTCCTCCAGGGACACCCGCAGCTCATGCACCACCGGTGGGTCCTGCACCTTGCGCCGAGGGTACAGTGGTTCTGGAGCTCGCCTTGGACCCCTACTCAGCCCATTGAAGCCAAAGCGGCCAAAGGCACCAAATGGGTCCTCATCATCGTCCACATCCATGTCATCTGGATCAAAACCACTGAAGGGTCGAGTAGAACGAGTGCTGGCAAAGAAGATATCAAAGGGGTTGGAGCCACCAAAGAAGGAGGCAAAGGTGGCATGGGGGTCTCCATGGAAGGTGTAGTGAAAGGAGCCACTGGAGCCACCTGACGAACCACCGCCGGTCTTCAGGCCTGGAGGGAAGAGAAGTTAGGGAGGGTGTGGCTGGTCCGGGCCCCACCCCAGTCTCCTCTCCCTGCCTTCTATCTCCCAACTCATGGGCCTAGAGAAAGAAGAAATCTTTAACTCCTAAAGAGAGGGCTGCCTTAATAGAGTAAGAAAAGTCTCTGGTGAGATTAATTTTTGCTCTTAATTATATGTTTAATAAAGCATAAGTTGAGATTTAAAGAGGCTGAGTTATCCAATAGGTGGAAAAGCTAAGACTAGAAGCCTTAGAGGATGTGACTTCCAGTCCTGTAATCTCTCTCAGGTACCAGTGGCCCAAATATATCTCACAGAGCCTGGAGTGGCTGGCCTGCGGTCACATATCAGGTAACATCTGGCTCCAAAGTTTTTGCTTATCTTCAAAGACACACAGGGCAAGAGGCAACTGGACAAGATTTGACCCCACAGGGGGCTAGTAAGTGTCCCAAATAAGGTGAGGATGCAATCCAGGAGGAGGCCCACTCTCACTCTGCTTCTCCTTTCCCTGACTTCAGACCAAATAGGAAATGAGGGTCCCCAAAAGCAAGAAAGCTCATTAGCTTGGAGATGAGGGGCTAGTTCTCTAGGAAAAGTTCTCAAATGCTTTGTTTCCACATTTAGGACTCACTGTTGCACAACTCCAGGGGGTGCCATTCACACATTGGATAGACACAGACTACAATAGGAATGAAGCTCCCTGGAGTTATATAACACCAAGCCCTGTATCTCATAATGCCGGAGCAGCTAAAATGCATGAATGAGCTGGCACATTGTGGGTGGTGACCCCAGCTGCTCTCTCTGAAGTTAGGTCCTCTCTAAGGGGCTCAGGTTCCTGGTGGCAGCCTTATGGGGGGATGGTAGTGGTGGTAGTGGAGAAAAGAGTGGGCATAGGAAGGAGTGAGAATTGATCTAGAATATGTAGGGTGGGGCCCAAGCGAGAGGAAAGGACTCTTCTCTTTGAGTCCTTCCTTTTATCTTGAATTTCAACTGGCTGTGGAAGCCCGAGTCTACATTAGCCTATTTCCGGGACCACAAGGGCAGATTTGGATTTCATTAGAGAGGCCAAGTGGCAGGCTATTCAGACTCCCGGTGGCTGCCTTTTCACCCCTTCCTTAAGACTCAGGGTCTGTTCTTTCCTTTTGTTGAGGTCTGATTATCAGGTGAGTTCGAGAAGCTTGCAGAGCTCAGTGAGAGAGGGAGGTTGGGCCTGTGACAAAAGGAAGGGGTAATTTCTCTGCAGGGATTCCTGCTGTATCGCCACCACCCCCTTTTCAAGCCAGGAACGACTTGTCCTCAGCCAGGGCTGAGCATGGAGTCTGTGAGCACAACAGCTCTGTCTGGGTGTTGGGGAAGAGGCAGGGCCCACATTTCCAATCCTGCTTTTCCGTCCCCAGGCTCTGGATGTCTCTTTAAGGTTGTGCTGCATCCTCAGGGGCCCTCCTGGGATGTAGATCTGCATTAGAACCCAGTGTCTGGGCCTAGGGGCTGAGCTTTGCCTTTCACTAGGCTTGGTCATGCAGGAGGGGTGATGTTTCCAGGTAGCTCTCTCTCAGCTCCCACCTTTCTCCTGAACAAAGGTGAGGCCCAGTGGAAGGATGAGTGCAGTTCCTCGAGAGGTCACATGGTGGCATGGTGTCTGCACGGCTTCCCCCTTTCCCTACCTCTACTTTTCCCATTCCTCCATCCCAGAGGAAAAAGAATCTTAGCTGAGAGAGTACTGGGGATTCCAGAAGATGTCTGGTGAATCTGGAAGTTGGCAAGTTTAGTAGATGAGCAGGAAAAAATGGAAAAAAGTAGTGGCGTGGAGAATGAGAAGAGGGGCTGGGAGGACTGTGGTGCTTAGAAGGTAACAGCACAGAACACACAGCAAGGAAGAACAGAGGAGAAGAACATTCTTTTGAGTGCCTACCCTGTATTGGGTACAGTGCATATGGTTAGCCTATATAATTTGAGGCAACAGTGGCAAAAGTATGGAGGAGAATGTAAAAGAAAGGTAGATGCAGTCAGGGAGGAAGGACAGTTCCTCCCGGGAAGGAGAGTCTTCAGCTGTGACTATGTCTCTTAATATAGCCTGACAGGTGCCTGTGGCTGGCGGGTGGCAAGCAGCCCTGAGGGGCAGGCCCAGAATTAGCAGCTACATCATGCCAGTGGGATGTGCTGGGAGGGGCCGCCCTCTCAGAGGCTTTATTTGGGCCTTTCCTGCCACCCTGTGTGTGGCCACCAGCTACCCCAGGGACAGGGCAAGATGCCAGCAGCAGTTTCCCTGCCACCCATGGATCCCTGCCACTTCCTCAGGGAGCAAAGCTCCGCTCTGTTCCGGTGGCCAGAAGTAGGCAGGGAGGGAGCAGAGAAGGGGATGACCATCTCTTTAACTTAGTGCTTCAGTGGTTAATTCCCAGGCTGCGTAAGGGTCAAACTTCTGTGCTGATGAATGTAAATGCTGTCCTCCCAAAAACCATATACTCCCGTTCTCTAACCTTCCCCATCAGCCAATGAAGCGGCAGGGACTTCAGGCAGGACTAATAAGGTTGGGAGGGAAAAACAGGAGGGGGAAGGCCTCTGATTCTAAGTTCAGATATCTCTAAGGCCTGAACTTAAGCAGGGAGAGGGGCAGAGAGGGGTGGAGAGAGGTGGGGAGAACTATGGTAAGTGGGCAGGGTAGTAGGTGGTCTCCTCTCTCCTCTGGGGGTTAGTGTTAGGAACAAGCACCTCTTTCACCCCTTCCTCAGTCTCCAGTTCCTTGCTATGAGAACTGGGTCAGCCAGGACCCCAGACAAGGACAGGGGCCCAGTATCAGGTTGGAGCACTGCTCTCTTACCTTCCTCCCCATACTGGTCATACAGGCCTCGTTTCTTAGGGTCACTTAGCACATCATAGGCTTCTGCAATTTCCTTAAACTTCTCCTCGGCATTGGGTTCTTTGTTCTTGTCTGGGTGGTACTTCAAGGCCATCTTCCGATAGGCTTTCTTGATTTCATCTTCGTTGGCTCCCGATGGGATCCCAAGAATCTTGTAATAATCCTTTCCCATCACAGCCACTGGGCCAGCACTGGTCTCCTTGTTTCTGAAAGAAATCCAGGGCCAGTCCTTGATGCCTCTGTCCCCTCCTGTCCCAGCCCTGCTGCTGACGATCCTGCAGTCCCTGAAAGTCACTGTGTAACTTTCAGCAGGTCATGCCTTTTCTGTGGGCCTCTGTCTCCCCATCAGTAAAGTGAAAGGTTTAGACTAGATGATCTCTTCCAGCTCTGACATCGTAGTATTTGGTGATTCTTTCCTCAGTTCCTGGGTTTTCCCAGCAGGAAGCTGGGGGCCGTGGCCCACTTCTTGGAGCTAGGCTAAGACCCACGTCCTTGAGCCAGACTGAGGATCCCCAAAAGGCCCTGCTGAGTGAGGTAGCACCATGGACTGACAAACCCGTGCACAGAAGCTGGCGGAGATCAATGTACCGGGTGAGGTCACCTGAGTATCGTGGTCTCCTACGCCATGCCTCAGGCATGGTGCCCAGGCTAAGGGCAGCTGGGGCAGTGGCCTACGACTGGGGACTGGCCTGGGTCTTCAGCCACCTGTCCTGGCCAGCCAGGCTGAGTCAGGGAGTGGGTGCCTGGAGTCCTCTCTGCCATTGGAGACCCCAGCCCTCCCTGCCCCTGACCCCCAGACTATGCTAATTCTCACGTGTGACTCAAGTCAGAGGATGACTCACAGCCTTTGGAAAGTGCCATTTCTAACTCCCTCATTTGTAGGGGGTGACACTATCCCTTCCTCAACCAGGGCAACAGCTCCCTTTACTCATTTCCCAGTGTCTACACACAAAACTGTGTGTGAAGATATGTCTGTGCCACCTAAGCACCAATATTAGTGAACAAAAACATCCCAGTAGTAGGGCCTTTTTAAACCTTAGTTGTTAGAGACAATTGGGCACTAATCACCATTTCCTTAATACCTTCCCTACCAGTCCCTCCCTCTCACCTGCCCAGTGGTTTAGGATCTGTCCCAGTACCAGGCCCATACTCCTCTGAGTCCCTTCTAAGCTGGATGCAGAGGCATTTGTTATGTGAGGGAGAAATATAAGGCTCTAATTCTTCCATGCTATTTCCCCGCCACCCATGTCTCTGTGGTGTATATGAAAGGAAGGGGACTTCTCTATATCTAGAACTATTTGGGAGAATGGCCAGAAGCCATTCTCCAGCCCTTCTGAGATCTGGCCAACCACTGCCAAAGCCCAGAGAAACAGTCTTTCTAGCAATGTCCTGGGCTAGCAGCTACAGCTAAGGCCTGCTTTTCTGACTCTTGACTACTTTAGTGAGGGGTACAGGGTTTCCTGGCAGGAATGAGGGCTGTAATTGGTAAAAGGTGGCCTCAAAGCTCCAGGTAGGTAGGGACAATGGCCCTACCTCCTGCCCCCACAGGGCCCGTAGCGGGTGGCTGAGTTGACTCATGGCTCTGGGAGTCACCTCACTCTGATGAAGAGAAGGCTCCGAAAAGGCAGGTCCTCCCCTTCTCCCCCTACCAGCATGTCATGCCTGGTGGGGGAGGCTGGGGACAGAGGAGGCAGAGAAGAAAGAGCATCTGGGGGAGGGCAGCCATTTTCGGAAGCAGCAGTAAAAGCCGTCTGAGAGGGAGGTCGGGGTGGTCTGCCATCTCTGCCTCGACCCACACCTTCTTTCCCCTAGGATTGGGAAGGAATCCTAGCACACCAAAAGGGTGCCCCCAGGAAACTATAGCAGCTTCTAGGCAGAGGGCAAATGAAAGACTTGCCAATTCCCCCACCCGCCTCTTGCTGTCCCTGCATTACCTCTTCATCCAGCCAGCTTCCTCCCGGGCACCCACCTGCTAGCTGTTCTAGACCTGTAATACACTTGCCTCCACAGACACAGGGTGATCTCTTTCAGGAATTGCCTTTTTCTTCCTTCTTTCCTCCCTCCCTCCCCTACCCACAAGCCACGTGTTGGAATGACAAAGGAGCCCCATGGCATGGCACTGCCTTTGATGGAGAAGAATGAAGAGGATGTTAATGCAGAGGCAGGAATGAAAAATGAGGAGAAACAGCAAGGGGACTCCTATAGGGAGGGGAGATTGTTGATACAGAAAATGAAGTACTGATGGACAGGGATAAGGTAGAAATGGAAATGGCTAAGGTAGGAGATGGGTTGCCAATGGTTGAAGGAGGGATGTAGAGAGTGAAAATACAGGAGGTGTTTGTGGAGAATGGGTGGATGCCTGAAGGGTTTGGTACAGGAGACGAATGAGAAGGGGTACACTTCACTCAAATGTAGGGGTGAGGTAGGAGGCTGTTGTATGTAATGGGGATGAGATGAGGATGAGATGGAGGAAGCAAGTAGGCAAGGGTGGGGGATGTGATGTGGAGAAACTGACTTGGTATGGTATGAGTGCCATTCTCCGGAGGGACTTACCGAAACTTCACAAACCCATTCAGCGTCCACGCTCGAAGTTTTAAGGGCTCCAGCTGAATTTTAAACATCAAGCTGGCTAAGAAGTCTTCTCCCCAGAAGTGTGGGAAGCTCCGGAAAGCTCCTCGGGCCTGTAGTGGGGTTGCTGCTGGGGATGGGCAGGAGAGCACTGTGCGCTTAAACATGCCCAGCCCGGCCCCTCACCTCTGATGGCTCCACTGGAGCCTGCTTGGAAAGCTGCAGCTTTGGAAGTCACCTCCTCGGGTTCTCAGAGGCACTTGCCCATCAAGGCCTGCCCAGTGCAGCAGGAGCTGGACCTGATCCCCAGGTGTGGAGAGTGAAGTGATAGGGTCCAGAGGCCACCTGCTTTCAGGTGCAGCAATGTCTGGCTGATTGTGAATGGCTGTATGACAGTGTGACAGTAAGGCTGGCAGTGCGAGCGTGTGCTGTGAGTGGCAGCGTGTGTACCTATGACAGGTGTGATTGTCTGTGAGGGCCTGAGAGGCATTGAGCTCCTCTCACCTCTCTCTCTCTCTCTCTCTCTCTCCCTCCGGGGAGGACCCGACCCTAAGCCCCAAGAACCTACTCAATGAAGTCACTGATGGGGAGTCTCCTCCCTCATAGATAGGAGGGGAGGGGAGGGGCAGAGCCGAGCCCCGCCGGGACAAAAGGTGCGGCGAGGAGAGGAGGGGAGGAGAGAGGGGAAGAAGAGAGGGGAAGGGAGGAGAGAGGAGGGGGCCTGGGCGGAGGAGGGGGGTCGGTGATGTCACTGGTGCTGGCTGGCTGGGCTGTCTCAGAACCGCCTCCGCCCGGTGGTACCCAACCTGACCCGGCTCGACCGACCCTCCCCCGGCTCAGACGCTGACTGTCCCCTGTAAGAGGGTCGCGGACAACGAATGCCTTGCAGAGTTCCAAGTCCCCGTACCCCTACGGCAGAAGAGCCGATGGGCCCTCAGTGTCCCAACCCCCTGACCCCAGGACCCCTGGCTTCCCGACGCCCACACTCCCAGGACCCCAGAATCCTAGCTCGGCTCCCTCACCGGTGAGGAGCGGCGGGTGCCTCCGCGGTCCGTCAGACAGCCGCTGCCCCCTCCCCCAGCTCCGGCTCCGCCGCCTCCACTCTGGACAGGAGTCGCCTGCCCGCCGGCCGCAGAAAGCGGGCCCGGGAACCCGCCCCCACAGCTCCGCCTCCGCGCTGCCCATTGCGCCGTCTGCCCGTCACTCAGCTCAATCTCAGTTGTAATTGGACAACTTTCTACAAGTGGCTTAGTGATAGCCGCCCCGTCCCCACCCCTGTCACCCGGCCACACGCGCACACATTCCTGGCAGTGATTGGTGTGACTCTGATTGGTGGACTCTGGGATCAGTCAACCACACCTCTTCGCTATCTCGTCCTGTCATTGGTGAAAAGGACAGAGGGCGGCAACTCCACGCGCCCTTTGATTTTATTGGTTGGTCTGTGGGGCTCAGACCCGAGCCGGGAGGTGGGGTGCACAACTGCATTAGTCCAATCTCCGGTTTGGGAAGGTGGGACGTACTGGCCACCGCTGGAATCCCAGGAGAGAACCTTCTGGAACCCGTGCAATATCAGAGGGAGCCTTAAAGGAAAATTGCGCCCACCAGTTGGCGGTGACTCTGGGCGGTTTCCTCTCATCATTTAGTGGGGTAAGGGAGAGACTAGTGCACTTTGGGAGGTGTAGTCTCTGGACTAGGGTCAAAAGGTCACCCATTCTTAACCTGTCTTCCATCGAACTGTGAACTCACTTCGACTTGACCTGATTTAGCTTTACCTTACCTTGACCCCGAGGTGGCCTGACGTGACCTAACTGAATTTCAAAACAGGCCCCGGTAGACTGCAGAATTTAAGTGCCCTTCTGTAGTTTCCTTTGTAACCGGGTAGTTCTCCCCAGCTCTAACACCTCCGTGATTCCCTTTCTGAGTCCCCTTCTCATTCTGTATAATCCCCGCGTCCCAGCTCCCTCATTAGCAGCTTCTTCTCAACAAGCCCCACATCCCCCTTAAAGTTCTCTCTATAATCTTCCATCCTACTTCCCCTTTCAGTTCCTATATTTTAACGCCCCCCGCCCCACCCCACCCTTGCTTTTTCTCTCTTCTTTGCCCCATCTAATCTTCCGACTTTCCCCCAAGATCTTCTGGTTTATCCTATTTTTAATCTTTTCTGCTCCCATGCTCTCTCCTATTCTAGCTCCCTTCTTTAACCCTTCATCTCAGCTCCACATGATCTTTCTTAACACCCTCAGAATCTCCCATCTCAGTCTCACCCCCACCCCCACTCCCCATTAAATCTCAACCCAGTGTCCCCGCTGTTCAGAGCAGGCAGGGCTGCGGAGGCGGTCACCAGCGGAAGCCGACGCTTGAGCAGACACGGTGCCTGGTGCCTGGCGCCCACGTCACTGTCTCCCAGGCCCATCTGTGCTAGAGGGAACGGGGGTGGGGAGGGAGTAACCCTCCGGGTGAAGAGGGGGAAGGAATTCTTGGAGGGTTTGAGGAGAAAGAAAGGGCCAGAGCAGAGGCGGACACCCATGAGGTCATGCAAACTGGATAGAGCTGGAAATTGAGGGTGGGAGAAAATCAATATCTAGCCAAGAAAGCAGAGCAGAGTGTGAGGGAGGCCTGGGGGTCCTGAGGTCCGTCTGCGTAGTATCCACTACCTGTCTTCTTTCTTGTACTCACTATGGGGATCCCAGGTGTAAAGGGGTGTGAAGTGCGAAGAAAGGAAGTGGGGTAAGAGGAGGATGGAGAGGAGGTTGGGTTTGCCGGATGAGGAGAGGAGGGAGGGAAGATGGGATGAGAAGGATGAGGAGAGGAGGGGAGAAGAGATTGGGTAAGAGGTAAGGAGAAGGGGGAGTCGGGAACAAGGAATGGAAGGATTGGAGATGGGGTGAGCAGCAAAAGGATGGGAAAGAGATATGGGGTAAGGAAAAATGAGGAAGGGGAGCGGAGGTGGGGTCACAAGGGAAAGGAATAGTGTGACATAGAGACGGGCAAAGTGGGATAAGGGGGCCTAGGACTGGTGCTCCCTTCTTAGATCTGGGGGCTCTCACTACCCTGTCTGCAGACTCATGGGGGCCTGGTTTGTGGGTGGCTCTGCTTCCGCCTATTTCAGTTGTGTATTTTGCCTCCTCCAGTCTTGCCTGTGCCAACATGGAGGCAGAAAGTTTAGTCACCGGCCCCCAACCTGGTCCCTGAAAATGCTAAAGTGTAGGCTTAGACCTTGGAGGGTACAGGGCTGTGCCTTCAAGTATTGGTGGCACAGACTCCATTGTCTGCTGGGCTCCCTATTGCTGCCCTCTGTCCCACTGCCCTGCGTGTCAGGTGTATGTGTGAGGAATGAGGGCGATGCATAGGGTAGAAGAATGCAGGCTCTGGAGGCAGACTGTCAACCTTGTGAGGCCGCATCTGTGCCTCATTTCCTTCTTCGTAAAATGGGGATATACAATAGCAGTACATCTTAAGGTTATTGTGAGGGTTAATTAAGGTAACTCGTAATGCACCTAGTTCTGAGCTTGGCATATAGTTAATGCTTACAAAGTTAACTGTTACTCTGAATGTTCACAGATAATCTCGGTGTGTGAGTGCATCTGTAAATGTTTGATTCTGATTGGGAGTTATTTGTGTTGTTATATCTGTAATACAGTTTGTAAGAGTCTATCTGTGTAATTATTTTTGTGTGGTGGTGTGCCTGAGTCTGTGCTATTTGCTGTAGGTGTGTGATTTTGTGTTAGTGGACATATGTGATTAAATAACTGTGTAGGCCTGTGTCCACATGACGGAGTGGATGAAGTGTGGTTGCCTGGCTGTTGTCACACTGACATCGTGTCTGCATGCATGTGTGATCACGTCAGTTACCAACACCCCACTCACTCCCCCTCCCCGTGGAGACATTATAATCCGAGATGTCCCTCATTTCCTTACCCTGAAGGAACCGGAACCTGGGGGCTTGGGTAGGGGTGGGTACCAGTAAGGAGGTGTTTAGACAGGAGCACATGTTCCCTCCCAGATTGCCTATGGGAGGGGGAGCCTGCAATCCTGCACATATTCTGAAGGATCCAGAGGAAGTGTTCCCCCTCCAGCTCATTCTCAGTTCCCTGTCTTGTCACCATGGCAGCAGTTGCCAGGCGCTCCTGAGGTTGCTAAGATCTGGATGTGGGAGGTTGCCAGGCACTGTTGCCAGTAGAAACAGAGAATCCTGGGGGAAAGGAAGACTACTCCCACAGCTGCCAGCTCTCTGCAGTGTCAGGACTAGCCCTTTGACCTCTCCTGTCCCTAAGTTGTATGTATCATTTGTGACGGTACTAGAGTTGGTAGGGGCAGGCTTTTACAGGAATCTGTAACTGGAATACTGAGATCTATCTTCTGAGGAGAAAGGGGCTCTAGCCTGAGCATTACTATCTTTAAGGTTAGGAGGCCCTTAGAAATTAGTGACTACCTCATTTTGTTCCCCATACCTTATATTTCTCCCCTGGCAACATCTCTGCTTGATTTCTCCAGTGGCTGGTGCTTATTACCTAAGGCTTCCACCTGTATAGGAATGCTACATTGACCCCATTACCCTGGATGCAGACTGACTTCTTCGTGAGGTCAGTCTCTTAACATCCCATCTGGATACATACTTCATGCTGACACCTGAGCCCAGACTTCAATCCCACTCTGAGTCCCAACTTGGGCCTCAGCCTAAGACACTGACCTTATTAGTCTTAGTCCTGAACCAGATAGCTCCCCAAACCCAGCTTCAGCCTAAGCCCTCCTCCTAGACATGGATCAGCCCTCATCTTGGTTACAGATATTTGAATTCATCTGAAGATTCCATTCTGATACTGTATTCTGACTGAACGCTGAACAGTGATCTAACCTCCCTGTACTCGCCTGGCATCTCTCCGCATGTTGTGAACCTACACTGACTAGTACCATAAGGGTGAAAGAAGTCATTTCTTGCCTTGGGATGAGAGGACAGTGCTAGGAATGACCAGCAGAGGGCGTGCAACATCACGTTCTAGAGTCAAGCTTCCCAGAGCCAACCTGGGAAGGAGAAATCAGCGGTATTGAGACCTTGGATCTTTTCTTTCAGGTCAAGACCCAGAGCTGCAGGCACAACAGATGGTCTAAAATGTTGAACTGAATAAATTAAAGTTCCATCGCTTCTTGGCCTTTTGGCTAAGATCAAGTGTAAATAAATTAGAGTTCCTAATCCAGTGATTCGGATGCTTTGGGGGTCATGTGCGTTCACGCAATCATGGATGTCCCTACCACAAGCAGGGCTCAGGGCTGGGCACTCCCCAGCCGGTCCTTAACCATTTACTGGCATCATAGGTCTCAAGGCATCCCCTCCCCCAACTCAATGCTTCTTTAAAAATAAAAAGATTTTTATTTATTTATTTATTTTTAGAGGGGAAAGGAGAGAGAAAGAGGGTGAGAAACATTGATGTGTGAGAGATACGTCAATCGGTTGCCTCTTGCACACCCCCAAGAGGGGACCTGGCCCGCAGCCCAGGCATGTGCCCTGACTGGGAATCAGACCAGCGACCTTTCATTTCGCAGGCCAGTACTCAATCCGCTGAGCCACACCAGCCAGCGCCCAACTCAATGCTTCTGTCATATGCTTATACATCTTCACTACCTTCCCTGGCATCCAGTTATCATTCGGTCCTATTGAGCAGAGATCTGCCCCTACTCCACCTTTGGTCTTGGCTCTGTGCTGGAGGTCACGTTGACCTTATAGGTCCCATCTGCCAGGTATCAGCCTCTGCATCCCTCAAGTCTGTTTGCTCCTCCCTAGGGTGAACACCCCTCAGGCCTTCATGGATTCTTCTGCTTCATTCTGTTCCAGGCACTAAGACCACGTTTCCCTGCCTGGTTTTGAGTTCATGGAGCCTGATTTAGCTTTTGGATTACCTGGCTTAGTTTTTTTTTCTCTCTCTGTTTTTTTCTTTTCTCTATTATTTCTATTTTTTTTCTAGAGATGTTTCCTGCAGGGTTTGTCTCCTCAGTCATTGTCCAAAGGATTCTGAGAAGCTGTAGGACTATGTAGGCACAGATTCAAGGCCTGGCTTTCTCTCCAATGTTGTGGAAAGGGACTGTATATCACAGAGCAGAGCCCTATGCTCTTCTGCGCCACCTGGACAGAGTACCTGGCTTAGTTTTTTTCTGGGGTGTCAGTGCAATTACAAATGAGCTAGCCTGCTCCTAACTCTGACTCTGAACTTGGTTCCCTGTAGCCTCATGTTACATCAATTTTTTGGTAGCCACTTCCAACTGTTCACCCATACCAACTGCAGACCGCAATTTCTTTCTAAGCTGCTAAGTCACATCTCATCCATTTGTACCTGTTATGATTTTGAAAGGAGTGTTATATTTACTTTAGAAACAAAAATACTTGATATAAGTTAATTTTAAAAATTGGCAATACATAGTTTCAGGGCAATCCCCGGGCTTGGAAACCTCTGTACTTGATGCTTACTTAAAAGTGGGACAAGGAGGGACTGACAAGGTCACTTTGGCAGCACATACAAGGGAGGACCCCCAAAACCCAGAATTTATTAAAAATTGTATATTTATTTTTACATGTTTAAACTTCAGTCACCTTTAAAATACTCTTCATTTGATGCAATACACTTATTGAGATTTTTCCCCACTGTTCACAACAGTTTTTGAGCATGTTGATTTTGATGCCTTTTAGTGCTTCTGATGTTTTTTGTTTCACTTCTTCCACACTGGCAAAAGTCACTTGCCACAGGGCAAGATTGGGTGAATAGAGAGGGTGGGGCATGGGGATCATGTCATTTTTTGGTCAAAAACTGCTGAACACTTAGTGTGGTGTGGGCAGGTGCACTCATAAATCACCCATCATGAAATGGGCAAATGTGTTGAAAGAGCCTTCAAAAATATTCACTGAAGCCAAATGCAGCTTCTCACAATAATTCCAGCTGGTACTGATGCAGACCAGTTCCTAGAACACTCATCTAGCTGGGGAAGGCTATACTATGAGAGACCCGCCTTCCAGAAGATATTTCCAGGGTTTTTTTGGATCCTCCTTCATATATTAAAATTGAAATGATACAGAGAAGATTAGCATGGCCCCTGTGTAAGAATGGCATGAAAACTTGTGAAGTATTAGATTTTTTTGATAAATATAAAAATGTAAATGGATGTATATATGAATAAATTAGTATACTACAAAACAAAAAATAAAGGACTGAAGATTCCCAGCTGGCTTGGCTGTGACTTCAGCACTGTGGACAGAGGCCTATGCCTGGGACTGTGGCTGGGTGGAAGATGATATACACATAACCTTCAGATGGGGCCAGGAATCCATGCTGTTCACTCAGTATCTGACAGGGTATAAAGCTCTGCCCCCTTATCAAACTCATTCTGTCCTCACTCAGCTATCAGCCCAGGAGGCAGACAGAAAAGGGACTATTTTCTAGATTTTTACAGATGAGGAAACAGGTTTAACCAAGTCAAACTTTAAGTAACCCTTTGGGTGGGGTGGGAGAGAAAACACATTACTCCATGTTTAACAAATGCAGCAGCCACTGTTTCCCTTGGGGTGATGAGTTTCCCTAGTGATAAAGGGGAGTGCACTTGAGTCAAAGCAGGAGAGGGTGGGTGGAAGTCCATGTGGAACCAAGGCTCTAGTGGCAAAGTCATTTTCACCAGGGGCCACATTCCTTGTGGTTGCCTTCAAAGCTGAAGGTAATTTCAGGACTGTATAAATGTAGCTACTCCTTAACTAGGCGTAAGGGGCCCAGCACTGCTGCTAGGTAGAAACAAGGTGCTGGGCCGGATTTGGCCTGCGGGCCTTGTGTTTGCCACCTGTGCTCTAGCCAGCCCCAGGAACGAGTGGCAGTTGGTAGAAGGAAGAGTTCTGGGAGGGCCAGTCATGACTGGTGGACTGAGGGTGGGGACATCTGTGGGTCATTAGGGCCCACAGAGGACCAAGCCGTTATGCCCCCTTTTCTGTCCCAATGCTTGGCTTCACTGAACCTGGAGACAAGGAGAAGGGAACCTGGAGGATGTCATTAAGATGCCTCCGAGCCTGATAGATGTCCATGGGAAAACTCCAGGGAGGAGAGGAAGCCCTGGGAGCGAAAGGGGTGAGTTGTGCAAGTGGCAAGAAACCCTGTGACATGGCTATAGGCCTGGCTACTTGTGTCTGTCTATTCCCAGTGAGTAGAAAGGGGAGGTGCTAAACCACACAGCAGCCGATTCCTTAAGGTGTACTTGGAGAGGCAGTCATTGGTGTGCTTTAGACAGAGGCCATTGGCTGTGCCTCCAGCTATGCCTAGAACTGTGCATGGGTTAAGAACATGGGTACTGCAGCCAGACTACCAGGTTCCCCTGCTTCCTGGCTGTGTGACTGTATGACCTTGAGAAACTTTCATCCTCTCTTCGTTTTTCTCGTCTGTAATACAAATCTCATAGGGCTGGTTTGAAGATGAACTGATTACTTTATGTAAAGCACTTAGAACTTCCCAGTGCATAATAATACAAAATGTTAACAAGTATTTGTATTTGGGACCCCTTTGGGTTAGAGGTCAAGTTTCTGCCTCTGAGCCACAGTCTAGAGATGCTTTCCTGCTACAGGTTCTGGTTTTGTTTTTTTTTCTAGGTAAAAGGGGTGAGTGGGGATTCCACAGTCCTCCAAAAGCTTCTCCAGGCTGTAGTTTACCCAACCCTATTATATCACATTAAAACAACTAGCAAAAATGGGTAGGGAACTTGGACCAAGGAGGGCCCGGAAGACAAGGAGGAAACAAGCCAACTAGCTTCCCTACTTTGTAGCGCAGCTGGAACTTGGAAAAGAAGTGTCTAAAACGGGCAATACATAGTAGACAGGCTTAGAGGCCTCACCTCTTCCTCCATTTCTCCAAAAGCTCTGGCACCTCTGTTCAGTACCTCCATGTAACCCCCGCCTCCTCCTCCTCCCACCAACCACTTGGTTCTTTGGAAGGTCAGTACCAGGAAAGCTCTAGGAGGAGAGACACAGTGTACTGTGTTCTTGGAGGCCACAGCTTCTCTACTTTGACTGTCTTAGACTCAGACTCAGGAATTGGCTAATGATAGGAAATAACACAGAAACTCACCAGATGCCCCAAACAGGAAACAGGAAGCCGAGACAGCATCACAATCTCTTTATTAGGGTTTCCACTGTGCCCAGCCTTTGAGAGCATCAGCTCCTTCTGGCGTGAAGGCTGAGCCACGGGGACGAGCATGCAGCTGGAATAACGGGAAGACAGGGCTTGGACGTGTTCCCCTCAGCTTCCTGCCAAGTTACCTTCCTCAGAAAAGCACACAGGAAAGGCATGAGGGACCACAGGGCACTGGATCCTCCATCGTTATTGAGTGCTCTCAGAACCCCCTCACAAGCCTGAGTTTGGCTGGGAGACAGAGCATAGGCCATCTCTCGCAGGAGGCTAAGCATGAAGTCCTGTGTTTCACCACAGATATGGAAAGGCCTTGCTACTTATACCTGTTCATAGCTGTGGTCACACCAACCCATTCTAGACACATTGTAATTTGGCCCAGACCAGACCTGACCTGACATCCTCTCTATGATCCGGCATATCAGGGTATGTGGCCTAGAGGGAAGATTTTCCTCAGTGCTAGTTGAGTCTAGTGGAAATTCTCTAACCTGTTCCCCAACCCCCCAAGGTTGCCAAAAGAAGTGGTAGCTGGAAAGCAACAAGGGGGAAAGTGCCCAGTCCTACCCCGCTCTAGGGCAGTCAGGAACAGGCATGGTGCATTAATATCCCCTGCTCAGCAAGATCTCTGTTGTCTGGGCTACAAGCAGGGACCCAGAGGGATCTTAGGCCAATTCAAACTCAGCAGCATGAGTAGTAATTCTACTCCACTGTAATAGAGGGATATAAAGGGGTTATGGTTATACGTGCTGCCAGGATGTCCTGAAATTCTGGCAGTAAGGTTGTTCTGCCTTTGACAAGTATACATCCCATTACTCTGCTGGTTGGAATGGGACATGCTTGCAGGTCACTAGAACCTGTTTACAGTCCTACCTGGAGGTTACTCTTGGCTCTGGGGTGGTCACGGCTAGCCTGGGGCCCTGCCAGACAGCTTCTACTAAGCTTCCCTCTTGGCTTTAGGCCTTCCTGGCACTACTCTTATTGAAGCTGAGACCTGCAATTGTTGAGGTTATGATTCGGGCTGAGAGGCCTAGGCATCATCCTGGGCTTACCCCGCAGGGAGGTGCCCTCTTCCCAAGGGAGTTTGATTCTGTGCTTCCCGTATTGGTGATAGGAATGGGGGAACCCCCAGATTTGGCCACTGAAACAAGGCCAGGGTGACATCCCTCAGGGAGCACCAGGGCTAGAAAGGCCAGTGTCAACCCTGAAGCCCCAGTCATTTGAGCTGAGGGCAGGAAGAGGCAATGTGCTCATGGCTTTGGCTGACCTCAAAGGAAGAGCACTTGAAAGGGAGTCAGTCCCTAGGAGTAAGCAAACAGCTCCGTCCCTGGGATCCAAAGGGGCCATTGCTCAAAAGTGCAGAGCCTGCATCTGTTGGGGAAGGCTGGTCTTAGGAGAGGAAGCTATGGAGCAGACCTGGAGAGGTTATGAGGCCATAGCTACTGCCTCAGCTGACTCTGTTGCTGCGGCTTCATTGAGTTACCCGTCTTTAAATTTAAGAGTGGGGAAGACGACTGCTGGGTGAAACAGGCTTAGGGCAGATGGTCTTCAGAGGAGCATATTTATAACCCCAGCCTGTCTTGGTTGAGGGATGGGGTGGGTGGTACCTGGGAAAAGCACTGATCTTAAGAAGACAAACATTTTCTCCTACCCTTATTAGAGTCAGACACTAATTTCTGTGCTTGGCAGAACTTCAGACACTCATAGTGATGGAAGGGTCTGAAAAGAAGGAGAGTTGAGTCCACTAGGTTTATGAAAGTTTGAACATCTCCTTACATGCTGCTAAAGGTCTCCATGGCCTAGGACACTGCAAAGGGAGACCCTGGACAGGGGGTTGGGGTGGGTCTTCTGCACTCTGAACTAGGGGAGCTATTGAACCTCTCCTGTGGTAAAAAGTTAGGTGCCTATGGAGAAGCTGGCTGTTTTTCTGCTTCCTAGGACTCTTTTGGGCTGGGGACTCTATCCTTCGTGGGGGTGGGGAGCAGTGTCCTCTGGACCCTCTGTAGCATACCCCTACCAGGGAAGCTTGGTGTCCTGGAATAGGCAGAGGTGACCCCAAATGGGCCTGATCTTGTGGAAGAACTCGGGCCTGCTTTGTCAGGCCCTGGGATCTGCTAGCTTGATCTGGCGCATGGTCGTTCACCACTCACCCACAGAAAGCTAGAAGCTGCAGCTCCAGAGAGGTAGGCATCTCCTTGATCTGTGAAGGACAGGAAATGAGAAGGTGGACTTCCAGTCCCTGTGACTGATGATGAGGCAGGAGAAAAAAGCTGTTCAGTCCTAAAAGTCCAGAGCTTGTCTTTACTCAAAATGATCTCTTCATAAGATCAAGCAGCTCAAGCCCATTGATGCAAAAAGTGATTCGCCAGGAGAGTGAGCACGAGGCCCTACGCTTAATGTGCTCTAATCTCAGGCCAGGCTGCTTCGGATGCAGTCCTTGCACCTGAGTCATGTGCTTCCTTGCTTGTTTTGGCTGGACTGAGTAACAACCCCTCCTACTGATCAGTCCTGAGTATGGCTGAGGAATATTTACCAAAAGCTGTGTTTGGAAATGTTCAGGGTCATATACATGAACCCAGACCCATCTTCTGTCTGCTTCATTTCAGTCCTAAGTAATCCAACTCCAGAAGCTTTTCACTGCTTCCAGTTCAGGCAGTTTCTGCAGGAGGAGACCATACACCACACTCCTGGTTGCAGCTCCCCCTTCTCCCGAGCATCTCAACACTGAGCTGGATGCTGCTGCTTCTGTAAATACTCTATTTAGTACGAGTTACTTCAGCAATGGAGATATGTTAGCTTCTGTATGAATGAACTAACCCCATCTCAAGTAACTCTTGGTAGTCAGATCTGGCTAAACCTGCCATTAGGTTGGAAACAGAAACCTGAACCCAAGGGCCAACACAAGGGCTGATCTACAACATGCACTGACTTGAGAACTTGAACTTAGGAGGAGAGGTGGGACTTAAAGGCCAGGTGTGGTGGCCTTGTGGCAGCCTCTGCTTGTCCCCAAAGTCCTCCCATTCTAGGCCCAGGCCATAGCCTGGTGGGGAAGAACATGTAGTTAACAGCAGGGAGGAGTAGCAACTGAGGCCTTATCTCAGTGATGGGGAGAAGGGAAAACTGACGCCTTCTGTGAGGCTTTGCTGGGACTTGATCTGCTTAACAGACCTGAGAAGCCAATTCTCAGCTTGTCTCTTATCCTCATTTTCAGGGTGGTTGAAAGGAGTCCCTGCTCAGAGCCTCTGTGGAACTACAGAAGAGGCTGGCTCTGTTCTCTGTACAATGGCACACTTTTCTAGGTCTACAGTTGAGCTGAACTGGAAGGATGGAAAAGATGGGCCTTCTCCTGTTCTCTTCCATCCAGACCTTGTCCTGTTCAGAGCCCAGGCTGTAGGGCTCCGTGGCAGCTGACTTGGGTGAAGCAACTAACACGCAGGGCTGTAACTCCTGCCATCAGACTGGTTCCATTTAGGCCCCTTGGACTGTGGGCCATGAGTTCACATCTGAAAAACAAGGGCCAGGATGGCTCACTTTGGTTTTTGATTGTTCTTCTAAAGACTTTTTGACCTAAATGTCCTGGCTGAGAGGTTCTAGACCTCTGGGTCCCTGGCAGGGACTACCTCCCCCTTTTCTAATTAGGATTCCACAGACTAGTCACCTTCTCTGTTGCCAGGAATTGGAATTTAAATAAATAATGGGCTGAAGTACAGTGGTGGTTTTTAACCATTTTCCCACCCCAACACATCCGAGGGATATAATACACACCTACCAGAACAGTGGCTCACTGCAGAAGGGATTTTCAATGGGGGAACATGGAACCTCTATTTCCAGGAGAGCACGTGAATCTGATATACCCCTTATTAGGAATCACTTGGTCAGGGTCTTATGTAATGGGGTTGGAACTGGCCAATAGAATAGGGTGAATCAGGACCCCCTCACCTATACCAATGGGTTCTCAAAGGAACTTTGGACACTTTTTAACCAGAAGAACCAGGTCTCCAAAGGGACAGACAGCTAGGAGCATATGTGTGTGTGTGCACGCACATCCACGTGCCGTGGCAGGTCCAGTGTACCATGTGAAGGTGTGTGTGTGGGGGGTGTTTCCAGGACTGGGTGCTGCCACAGCTCCCAGGGCTTCTTCCTGTGGCAATGCATTTACTGCCTCTGTCGTGAGGCGAATGGTGGTTTCAGTGCCATAAAGCTTGGTGACAAACTGAGATGCCGGCAGTGCTCCATCCTCATAAGTCTCTACCACAGGCTGGTGGGGGAAAGAGAGAAAGGAAAAGGAGAGAAAGCCACTGTCCCTGAATTGGATTTCTCTGCTCCATGCTATCCAGGGGGTTTCAGGTGAATGGCTGCACTGTTTGGGCGAGCAGCCAAGATGTAGATGACATTCTCCCGCAGGAAGGTAGGCCAGTCCACAGACCTGGAGTGGAGTCAAAGCACAGGTTTGTGAGGTTGGGTGCAGAGCCCGGAGGCTGAAGAGACCTGACCCAGTGTCAGCATGGCTTGAGTTGGACAAAACCCAGGGGAGCCCTGGAAGCCTGACACAGTTATGGCCAGCTGTGCTTCCAAGGTGACAAACCAGCTGGCTGGCCCTATGGATCTGGGGTCAAATGTGCACTATGGGAGCCTGCTCTCTGGGGTGGGGACTTGCTGGGTTTTTTTTGTCTTTGGTTTTTCTGGATCTTTTAGGTTGCCAGATAAAAGATTTTATTTATTTTTAGAGAGAGGGGAAAGGAGGGAGAAAGAAAGGGAGAGAAACATCAATATGTGGTTGCCTTTCACATGCCTCCTACTGGGGACCTGGCCCGCAACCCAGGCATGTGCCCTGACTGGGAATTAAACTGGTGATCCTTTGGTTCACAGGCTGGCACTCAATCCACTGAGCCACATCAGCAAGGGCTGCCACTTGCTGTTTTGAAGTGGCAATAGGTAACACCCTCTCCTACTTGTGTGTTGGGAGGCCAAAGGAGCAGATAGCCAGATGAGGAAGTCCCACTCACCTGGATTCAGGCTCTGTGGGCAGCAGGGCCTGGTCCTGACTCTTGCTGCTGCTGCTGGCTGGGCTGCTGTCTGCTATCGGACCCACATGGCTGATGCTGTCGGGCACAAGGACATGGACATATAGTTAGGAGTGGGACCGTGAAAGGCCTGGCCGCCTCCCAAACTCCAGTGAACCCCTGGCTCTAGAGGATGTGCATGTCTAGGCTTTCTGACATGGGGCGACAGTGTGGAGTAGAGGCTGCCCGATGCCTCAGCCGACAGGAGTCACTGCCTCATCTAATACATAGGAGGATCCTCGCCTGGCTGCTGGCAGGGAAAACAGAGAGTACCTTTCATATTTAGAGGCATGTGACGTGGAAAAAGGAGGCAGGTATACGAGTGGGGGCAGGGATTGGTAGGAGCAGACCTGACACTGGAGGAAGGAGCCTCTGGGAGGTGTTTGCAGAACCACGAGTGCTGTGCGTGGCGGCACTCCGCCTCACTGATGGTGCTCCCGCGGCTCCATGCCAGGAAGGTGGCTCGGGCTCGCTCCCGCTCCTTGACTGTCAGAAGTCTTAAAAGAGAGTTCTGGGGAAGAAGAGACAAGATCTTGAAGGTGAAAATATTTTATAAACTGTCAAGCCACAGAGAATTTTACCTCCATTAACACCTCTGCAACCTCCCTTTGAAGCTGCCCAGAGCCTTTCCTGTAGCACCAACATTTGTGGTGGTGTCCAGTGCCAACCAGTCTTCCCTGGGCAGCTTCCTCAGCCTAGACACTGAGTCATTTGTCATTGGATGGAACCCGAGCTCTTTTCTGGTACTGATTCCTGCTCAGGGAGTACCCAGTGCTCCGCCAATCTGCCCGGCATGCTTCCCAGGTGTCTGTCACCCAGCATCCCGTATCGCCCCAGCTGGCCTTTACCTGGGGACGCAACTGCTGCAGGAGTAGGAGGGACTCATGGGACAAGAAGTCAGGCCACTCTATGTGTCCTCGATGATCAGGGTCCAGGGCTGCAAACTGGCGGGCTGCCTGCTCCTCTTGCTCCTGGTTTAGAGTCCTGTCACTGTCCCCCCGTTTTGCTGCTTGGTGGCGGTAGCGCAGGAAGTCCTCCCATGTCAGGGAGCAATCTAGGGAGGATGCACCACATGCTCGCCATGTCTACTCCTTCCTCAGCCTATGGGGCCCTCCACTCCACCCTCTAGGGTACCCGCTAGAGCCCCTTCATCCACAGTTCTTGCAGAGTCTTTGTCCCCAACAAGCAGGACAACTCAGGTGTGGGTGCCCGTCGGCCAACAGCTTGGGAACAGGGACCTATTTACCCTTTAGCCCCCAAATTCCAGGATACTCCTTTCATCCTAGGAGGTATGATGGGGAAACCCACCTAGCACCTCTCCATCCAGCAGCACCATCCAGCCTTACCAGGGATGACTTTACACTGCTGAAAGGTCTCTGTGAGGCTGTACATTTCCTCCTCAGTTAGCAGCAAGTTGAGGTTATCCTGGAGGGGAAAAGAGCTGAGTCAGTGGCCACATAGGCCAAAGAAAGGCCAAAGATTAAGAGAAATGGGAATAGTATTTGAATTGAAAACCAATTCTGAGATCACCTAACCCTAGCCTCTCATTCATAATTGAGGAGACTGAAGCCCCAGAAGGGGAAAGGACTTGCTTTGAGTTGCTCAACTGTGGGGCAGAATCTTTCCCAGATCCCAGGTATCCTCACTCCAGCCCGAGTCCCTTTTACTAGAATAGTAGTTTTAAAATTATTTTTTTGAGATACCCTTGGGCTTCCTTGAAGTGCTTTAGGAAACTGCTGCAAGGAAGAAAGGGGGCTGTAAGCGGTTGTGAATCCCCGGCCCCGTTAACCAGAGCAGCTACATCTTTATCCATTTCATGGATCTGCCATCTGTATCAGACTGTGCTCGAGGAGCTATTTTAGTTGAAAATAATTTCAATTGTAACTCTGCTCTTAGCGGGTCGTCGTTTCACTTCAGATTACTCCACAGTGGTTTTGAAAGAGACACCACGATGACAAAGTTCCTCAAACCAAATGAGGTTTATTTGTGGTGCCATAGAAGGTTTTTGTTTGTTTTGTTTCCTTATCCTTACCTGAGGACACTTTATTTTTTCATTGCTGTTTTAGAGAGAGAGGAAGAGAAACACCGATGTGAGAAATAAGCATCCACTGGTTGTCTCCTGTACGGGACCAGACCAGGGATTGTATGTGCCCAGACCAGGGATCAAGCCTACTACCCAGGTATTTGCCCTGACTGGGAATTGAACTCACAACCCTTCAGTTATGGGACAACGCCCCAATCAACTGAGCCACACCTGCCAGGGTGAGAAGTTTTACCTCCAAAAGAGTACTGATAGGTTATTTTGTTAACATTAATTCACAATCTTTAAAATATCAGAGGTTCTTTCTAGTAGGCTATTTTTCCCCCTAAAATACCAGCAAAGAACAGGAGCAGACATTTCATGAATATTCATTTGTAGATTTCATAAGGAACTCAAACCATCCCTTCAATGACCACTTTTGAGGACTTAGTATATGCTGTGTAACACTGTGAGATGTTCGCTGTGGCTGGAGTGTCGAGTACACGTGTGGAGTAAGAGCAAGAAGGAATGATAAAAGGGAGGTGAGGCAAGCAGAAGCTTGACTGTGAGGCGCCTCAAATGCCCTATATTGAGCCCCTCAAATTGGGCCTTTGTCATGAGAGTGAGGGGAGTCACTGAAGGGTGTTTCGGTGTGGAGTGCCATGGTGAGATCCTTGGCTTCTGTGTGGAACATGGATTAGAGGGGCAAAGTCTGGGGGCGTGAACAGCAGTGAGGTGGCTATTGCAACAGTAGAGATGAGAAAAGATGAGTGACCAAGACATGAGAACGGAAAAGAGGGGAGAGATTTGAGGGATGTTAGGAGGTAGAATCAACAGGACCTGTTAACTTACGAGGGGGACGAAGGAGAGAAATGAGTTGGGATTGGCAACTGGGGGGTGAGGCCAGGTGGTATTCAGCTTTTGGGAGAAAGATAAGCTCACTGGGGGGGTGTTGAATATGAAGTACATGTGAGGCAGAGAGATGAATATTAGTGCAAGGGACAGAGAAAATTTAGGTCTGGACACACGGATTTGAAAATCATGTGTTAGACGGAGGCCAGAGGCCCGGGATATTGCTAAAAATCCTACAATGCACACAGCCCCCACAACAAAGAATTATGATGCCCAAAATGTCAATGGTACTGAGGCAGAGAAATCCTGTCCTAGCTCTAGAACCCTTATGTCTGCTACTGGAAAAGTCTTTAGGTCACTGCCTAGTCACCAGTGTTCCAAGACTGGGCCTCCAGAAAAAGCGCCATGTCCCCTGTGATGCAGCAGCCCACTGTCCCTGCAGCCCAAGCTCACACAGTAGTGGCAGCTCCAGCCTGTTTCCGTGTGTGCCATCTCGGTCACCTCTGCTGCACCGTCTCCTTGGACGTAGCCCATGCGACGCAGGCAGCCATCGTGAAAAACCCTGCTGCAGACCCTGCATGGGAAGAGGCTCTCGGCTGTCCAGACCTCACAGACATCACACATCTCATCGTTGACAACCTGGGGAAAGATGGCAGGAATGAACAGGGACGTGTAAGTACAGGCAGCAAGATCCAATGGCCACCAAGCACAGAGCTGCCCATATAGGGCTGGATCTCCCTGGAGCAGCCTAGAGGAACAACTCCAACTAAAGCAGGGTTGAGGCACTATTTCCTGTCTTGTCTCTCTGGAAGGCAAGAACCAGCAGGCTCTTCCAGCTGCTCAGGCCTCTGTGACCATGTTTCTGAACAGAAATGCTACTGCCATTTTGGAAAAGAATAATTTGTTGTGAGAGACTGTCGCAGGCATTGTAGGACACTTAGCATCCTGGTTTTCTTGGCACCAAATGCCAGCAGCAACTCCTACAGTTATTATGACCTCCCCAAAGTCTCCCCACCCCACAAATTTCCAAATGCTCCCTCCAAGTGGTACTACGGTACTACTATCCTTAGGTGGGAAAGCTGGCAGAAGGCCTGCCATGGTCTCATTGCTTGTCACCTACTGCCCCGTCTTTTACTAAGACTAATCCAGAATGTAACTAACATTGTTATCCTTGTGAAAGAAACTCAAAGATTGTTCCAAAGTCAACTCCATCTTTCTGGTTTCGAGTCTCACTTTAACCATTACCAGGCCTCCCTGTCCTGCTGCCTGCTCCTCACATCTAAAGTGAGGAATCTGCCCCGGATGCGTGGCTCAGTGGACTGAGTGAGCGCAGGCCTACGGACCAAAGGGTCGCTGGTTGGATTCCCGGTCAGGGCACAGGCCTGGGCTGTGGGCCAGGTCCCCAGGGGCAGGGTGCATGAGAGGCAACCACATACTGATGTTTCTCTCCCTCTCCTTCTCCCACCCTTCTCTTATCTCTAAAAATAAATAAGATCTTTTAAAATTTTTTTAAAAAATTTAAAGTGAGGAATCTGCCCTGACAGGACACTCACAGGCTCTCTGGGCTGCAAGCAGATATCTGGAGGCTTGTCATCATCCAGCTTCCGGGTGGGGCGGATGAAGGCAGGGGGCGTGAAACGGCTGTTCCTGTCGAACTCCTCAGGCTCTACCCCACGCCCATCGCGGAGCCTCTCCCAGGCTGCACGGTTGCTGCTGCTCTCTTCTTGGAGCACTGGGGTGCTTGCCTCCGCTTCTTTCTCCTCCTGCACCTCCTGCACAGAGCCCTCTACAGTGCCATGGGATCCTGGAAGCTCACCTGTGCGTCGGAGGGAAGGCCTGTCCCGTAGCCCATCCTTGAAGGCAGACACAGCCAGGCTCACCTTCTGCACCTGCTCCACTGTCTGCCGCTTGGACATCAACACCCCCATGGTTCTGTGAACTAAAAGCAGAGGGGCCAAGACTCAGCCAATGGCTGACCATGTTGAGCCGATCAGTTTTTAAGAAAACTCCCTAAGTGACACTATTACATAGTTTTTCTCATCCTAAAATTCAGCAGTGGTGAGGTGGAGAGAGTAATTGTTAAGGAATCAGACCTTGGTTCTACTTCTTACTGGCCTTGTGGCTTTGGTTTCCCCATCTATGAAATGAGGGCTATCTGCTCAGCACACTTCAGAGGCTGTCATGAAGATGACATTCATTCATGAGCTTAACAGTGCTTACTTAGTAGACTGGAAAGCACTCTACAAATGTGAAATGGTATTTCTGTCTTCCTTCCTGTCCCAAAGCTGATTAAGTCCAGGGGTCCCAGGCCTCTACTACTTTGAGATACAGGGAGACCCAAGAGCCCAAGTCTCTCCTTTGCCCCACAAGATGACTCAAGGCTTAAAGCAAGACTACAGCAACATACTCGTATTTCAGACTTCTGATAGAAGGAAAGCTCCTCCAATAAGTGCTGTGCACAATCCATCCAGGGGTAATCCACATCAAATACCTACTTAAAAAAAGATTTAATTTATTTTTTAAAAGATTTTATTTTTTTATTTTTAGAGCAAGGGGAAGGTGGAAGAGAGAGTGAGAAACATCTATGTGAGTCAATCAGCTGCTTCTTGTATGCACCCCAACCAGGGCCAAACACACAATCCAGGCACATGCCCTGACCAGGAATCAAACCGGTGACCTTTTGTCTTTTAGGTCAATGCCCAACTTACTGAGCCACACTGGTCAGGGCTCATATGCCTACTTTTTGAGGACTCCTGAATAGGCAGTTAGGAAACTTGACCACTCAATCCACGTGGTCCAGGTTACAAACACTCCTTTGCCTCTCTAATCAGCAGACCTCTTTATAGGTCTGTCTTCTATCAATAGACCCAACAACAGACAAACTGGCCCATTACAAGCTCTAAGGTGCTTCTCACATTTCTAAGGCTTCAAATGTCACTCCCACATTTTTCTGCTCTGATTTTCAGAACTGTTCGAGAAATGTCCATATCCTTTATAGGTTAAAAAGCATTATCATGTCTACTCTTTCTCAGCAGGGCACAGCATTGGAAAGTGAGGGCGTACTGCAAATCCATTTGCTATTTCCTCGTCTGAAGGGTCTTCGTGAAATTCAACTGGGGAATGCCAGTTCTATGTAAAGTGGAGCAGAGTCCATTTTAGCCTTGCTCTCAACCCATTATAATCAAGGCTTATTGAACTTATCCAGTACTATGTGCAAGGCACTAATCACTCATCACAGGAATAGAAGAACAGGAGAACAATCTTACCACTCAAACTACTTAATAATAGGACTCAAAGAAGAGCAAGACAGAGTGCTGGAAGTGCTTAAAGGAAGGAGAGACCACACTACTGGGAGTCAAAGTGGACCTTAAAGGATGGGCAGGAAGTTATCCTTTTTTTGCGGGGTGGGGGGTGACAGAGGGTAGGAGGAAAGGGTTGTGCCAATTAGAAGGCTGCTATAGTAGTTCAGGCAAGATGTAGAGGGATTCAACTGAAATGATGGCAGCGGGAATGATGATGACTGAGATTATTTGATTCCATGGAAATAGAATTAGAGAAATTTAGGAATAGAGTAACTGATTGGTCAAAGGTAAAGGGAGAGAAGGTAGTTTTATATTTATTTCCCAGCTTTATTGAGATATAAGTGACATAAAACTTTATTGAGATATAAGTGGTATAAGTTTAAGGTGCACAATGTGATGATTTGATACATATATATTGTGAAATGCTTACCACAATAAGGTTAGCACAACCTTTACCTCACATAATTATCATATTGTTGTTGTGCTGAGAACATTAAAGATCTACTCTTACAGCAATTTTTAAGTCAGATCACAGATGTTATTCATCTTATAACTGGATATTTCTTCCCTTTGACCAACATCTCTCCATTTCCACCACCCCCTGAGTCCCTGGCAACCATCTGTTTCTATGAGTTCACTGTCTTTAGTCCATATATAACTGAGATTAGACAGTACTTCATTCAGTCTTTATTTTTAATTTTTATTGAGTTATTGGTGTGCATTGGTTAATAAGGTGTACAATTCTATAACACATCATCTGCATACTGTATTGTGTGTTCACAACCCAAGGTTAAGTCTCCTTCTATCACCATTATCTCCCCTTTCCCTTTTCTAACTGTCCCCACCCCTCAGTCTGACTTATTGAGAGGGTAGGGGTTTCCCCTTCCCTTTTTTTTAGAGATGGGGGAGAGAGAAACATCAATGTGAGATAGAAACATTAACTGGTTGTCTCTCGCATGTGCCCCGACCAGGGACCAAACCCACAACGTAGGCATGTGCCCTGACCAGGAATCAAACCTGTGACCTTTCACTTTGTGGGATAATGCCCAATCTACTGAGACACACTAGTCAGGGCGAGAGGGCAGTTTTAAATTGACTCACTAGAACAAGGGTAGCACCATTTGCAGAAACTGAAAAATAAGAAAGAGGGACAATGAAATTGGATTTTGTACATGTTGAATTAAAGATGTCTCTGGGACACTCAGGTGTTATGTTAACCCCTGCTTAAAACTTTTCAATGGTTTTCTATAGCTTTCGGGATAAAGTCCTCTAAATCAGTCTCTCTGTGGCGGCCATGAGGCTCTGCTCGGTCTGCCATCTTTTCTTACTCTGTTCCAACCCCGCTGGACTTCTTTCAGTCCTTGTTTGGCACGCTCCCTCCATTTCTGGGGAACTCTGAACATCCCTTCTCTCCTGAATTGCCTATTCATCTCTCAGAGCTCAGCTCAAATACCGTTCCCTCGGGGAAGTCCGTGCACACTCCCCAGTCCAGGGTGGACTGCTCACAGCACCACGCTCCTCTGTTCTGGGGCACTTATCTTTTCCATTACGTATTCAGTAGGGTGAGTATCCGATCAATGTCTTTCCTGTATTAGACTGTTCTCACCCTGCACAGTGCCCATCTCCACTCCCCAGCAACGGGCTTGGAAGAGAACAGACAGCAAACATTTCCCAATTAATTACCGTAACTGTGAAGAAGTCCTTTTGATATTTCATGAATTCTTAATATACATAATATCTGATGACAGCCATGTCTTCCTTCCAGAAATAACTCTTGTATGTGCTATGGTGGTGCAGGTTCCTACCCTGCCTGGGTGCCTGCACTACCATCGACTGTTAGCAAAGATACCCAATCCTTATTTTTGAATTTAAAAACTGACGGAGGAGAAAAGATCCCCTATCCCCATTTGTAAAATGTTTGTAAAATTAAAGTATATGGCTAAGAAATATTTACTTTGAGTAAGTAACTGTGTTTTACAGGGTGGTGGCAAAGGAGATTTATTGAGGAAAGATTATTGATCAACTTCAGGAAATCGTTTAAGGTGTTCATGACCTAGTGAGCAATTAATAATAAATTATAATTTAAAAATCCTTTTTCCCCAACTGCAAAAAAAAAAATTAGACAATAGGGGAATGGTTCTATTATGGTATAATGGAAAAGAGAACAATAAGAAACATATTGAAGTAAAAAGTATATTTATTAATGTGGAAAAGTGTTTAAAATATATGAATATATTCATGAAAAAAGCCAATTATAAAAAACGCTCCCTTGAGATTTTCTTTTTTTTTTCTTTTAATCCTCACCTGAGCACATGCTTATTGCTTCTAGAAGGGAAGGGAGAGAAACATTGATTGGTTGCCACTCCTTTATGCCCCAGTAGGAGACCTCTTACAGGCACACCAACCAGGGACTGAACCTGCAGCCTAGGCATGTGCCCTGACCAGGAATCAAACTCACGGCATTTGCATTGATGGGACAGTGCCCCAACCAAATGAGCCACACTGGCCAGGGCCTCCCTGAGATTTTCTATCCTCTCTACCCTACTTCATTAAAATGACCCTTATCATGACTCTTTAAAATGACTGCACGACTTCCTAATGGGTCTGGGCCTGCAACTTGAAAACACAGTCTTAGGATCATTTTACATTTTTGATTAGAGAACTATACTTTTATCTTTTCATTTAAAGATGGTTACCTGTAAAAGACAAGGAGAACACTGTGGGGCATAAGATAACTTTCCCCTTGGCTGAAATGATGTAAGAACACAATTCTTAAACTTGTCTTAAGAATCTATGTGGTTGAAAGGTCTAGCAGAGATGGAGAGCTACTAATATATCTTTGAAGAAAACCCTACTCTATATGAAAGGCTGATTCTCTGACATGTGGACATATATATTTATAATAATATTTATTAGAGCATTGTTTATAGTTATTTAAAGGTAGAAACAACCTTGACAGGAATACAAAGTCTAGAGCAATGATTCTTAAATGGTGAACTTGCTGGACCCTGGGCAGGGGGAGGTGTCTATAAGAAACTCCTGGAGCCCTGACTGGTGTCTCAGCAGACTGAGTGCTGGCCTGCAAACGAAAGGGTCCTGGGTTGATTCCCAGTCAGGGCACATGTCTGGTTGCAGGCCAGGTCCCCAGTAGGGGGCGTATGAGAGGCAACCACACTTTGATGTTTCTCTCCCTCCCTCTCTCTCTAAAAATAAATTAAATCTTAAAAGAAAAAAGAAAGAAAAAGAAACTCTTGGAATAGGGGGAAAAGTGAGTGGATTGAAAAAGTACATCAATTATACTATTTCCACACAAATATGAAAAACAAATATTAAAAGCCATCTCCCCCCGCTTTTTTGTAACATAGACTACAAAACATCAGAGGTTTGTATTAGCTTCTTGGTTCTTGGGGATACACAGAAGGTACTAGCTCCCTAAATGTTCTGGGGAAGCCCTGGCCAGAAGTTGTACCAGAACTTTAGGGAGCAGTCATGACATTTATATTTATCAGCAAGAAGGCATAGGTCGGAAAAAAATTGATAAACACTTGTTTGGAGACCTGGGATAACTATACAAAATTCACTTGTACACTGGGGTAAAATCAATGGTATGCATTTGCTTCTTACTGGCTTTTTCAGATAATGTAATAGGGGATCTGAACAAAGACTAGCCAACTTAGGAGGGGTTACTCTGTAAGTGAACTGACTCATTAATAGTGTATCAGCAAACGAACCACAGATATCTCCCAACACAATGCTACAACCATTATTCTCTGTAAGGATAACAAGAATCACTATTAAGCCATCTCAATTTTTCATCATGACATAGCAATGGTTTGGGGTTTATCCTTAAAGAATTTCAATGAAGACTAAAGATGACATCCACCAGCAAAACAAACATACATAAAAACAAACAAAAAGGACTTTCCAGTCTTGACCACAGGATCTTGGAGTACTGCTATCCATTTTACCTGTGATGGTTCAATCTTCTAGGCCCATAATGCAGATAATGTAGAACAGAAACATTCAAAAGAAACCATCCAAATCCAAACAAGGCACCAAGTCATTTGGAATCAACATGGCTTTAATTCTGAGACAAACTGTGAGAACACAACAAAACTGGATTTCAAAACTGAGGCTAAAATCCTTAATGCTTAATGGAGAAGCTCAAACCTGTACACAAAAGGCCCGTTGATTAAAAGCAAAAATGTGTTGAAATATCCAAAATGCGTACCTGTGGTGTTTGAGCAATTAACATAATCAGCTCTAATTTCTAGAAAAACAAGTGGTGGTGATTAGCGATGGGTAAAAACAAATGCCTGGTGAGAAAACCATGGCCTCTCCTGTGCTGGAAGAAATCCTGGGAAGAAGAGTGAGTTAAAATGGAAATCAAGTTGCAAAGATCCCATAAATTATACCTAATGATTACTTCTTTGGCTGGTGAGTACAACTGGGGTTTTCTGCTTCCCTAACAAGGATGAAAGAGGGATAAAAAGACATTGTCCCAAGAATGATGTGACTGTCAGAGAATCTGGGGTATCTTAGGGAAGGCTTGGAAAAAAACCTCAGGGTGCAGGAGCAGGTGGTGTGAATGACAGAGGGACAAGAAGGCAGAAAGTAGAATAGGGCTGTCTGACTTTATGATCTGGAGGAAATGAAATAGATGACAACCAGAATCTTCCTTCAGGTAAGACAAGTCTGTCTAGATGTATTTGTCAGGCAGTAAGATGTATGTGGGCAGCTTGGAATGTGTATGTGCAAGACACACCCATTCTCTTAAGAGCACATGCTTACAATGGCAGTGGGATTATTAATAAGGTCAAAGCGGTGGATGTAGGAGTAGGAGGCACTGCTCCACAGCCAGAGTTGGTGGAGAAATGAGGAGAGGAAGGCTACTAGGGGACCTTTCTTCTGAAGCTCTCAGTAAAGATTCACAGTTGGATGAGCCTGGGGAGCAACCCTCCTAATTGGTAGGAGTTTCCACATTTGGCATGTTACTTACTTTCTTTCCGCTGGTTCTTGATGTGGGAATGGCAGCTGTGTGGAAAAGGCTCAAAAGCAATTAAAAGTGATTGCTTGGAGGTTATGAGGGCTTCTTCCCTAGGTAGGAACAAGGCAAAGGAACCCTTTGAGTCAGGAGACAGGGAAAACAACCCGAGTGGGCTGAGCGGTTGGAAAAAGGAACCTTAGTCTTTCACTGAGATCAAGAGGGAGAAAAATCTAGATGGTTCCCCCACCTTCCATGGAGTGTGTGTTCTATAAATTTTTTGAATGGATGTTGCAGAAATGGCTGGGAAACGTAAGTTTTTTTGAGATCATGGTATCAGTAGCCTTTCTATTCCTCAAGGTTGGCCAGAGAGACTGATCAGACCAAATCTTCAAAACCCAGTTCCAGAAACTGCAGTCACCAGCTCAGCTCATCCACTGCTTCCTCAGAGGTAGACCCCAACAGGGCCGGCAGGGATGCGCACAGGGAACCGTGCAGTAGTTATGGGTAATTTCTTTGACAGAGGAGAGAGCTACAAAATTTTGGAATTTAGTCAAAATTTGAAATTTTGTGTCCACAGCCACAATGATAAGAAAAGAGAGGCTCCTATTACCAAACTTAAGCTCCCCTGCATTTGTGCTACATCATGGAGCACTGTGGCCTGGCCCACGGGAGGGCAGGCAGCTGCCCTACAGCTACATGTAGGAAGCCCTTAGGCTTGGTTTTGGCTGGAGACACTTAGCATGAGCAGCATCTGCACATAAGGTGAAAATTTCAAGATGTTGGATAATTGGCTCCAGGAAGCACGTGCCAGAAAGATCATCTGAGAGCCTCACAGAAAGAAGGTGACGAGCCACGAGGGTACTGATATACAAGCAGAACCAGTCTAAAAATGCAGAATGTACAGCACAGATCTTAAGCTCACTGTGCACATTAACATCTGTCTTGAGACTTTAAACAAACAAACAAACAAAAAACCCATTAAAAAAGAGTTCCTTTACCCTCTTCTGATCTTTGAGGAAAATCAAGACCCAAATGGTCTGTCTGGCTGTTCTCCAGCTGGATTCCTGAAAGGACAAGGTGTTGTTTTAGGAATGCAGCACCTCACCACAGTGCTCTTGCAGCCTGCCCCTAGCCAGCCATTCTGTTGCCTGGCAGTAGCCTACAGACTACTTTTAGTTTTCATGTCTACAGACCTTGAAGGCGTCTGCCTGGTACCTTCCTGTTCTCCTCCATTTGCCTATGTTTATCCAGCACAGCAGCACTGGCTTCAGTCTGCCTAGCAAGACACAGTCAGCCCAGGAAGACAGTCATCCCAACTGCATTGAGCTCTTCAGGGGTTTCCAAGGGGAAAGGCTGAAGAATGAGTAAAACTGCCTTCCTGCACTCAGCTCAAGAGAATCAGATGTGAGGGAGTTTCTGCTGTTGTTTAATATTTACTGAAAGCCCACATGGCCTAATATACATGAGGACAAAATTATGGTATGATCTTTAGCCTCTGGGGGCCTGGGATGAGTCTTCATGAAAAGCTACAGTGCCAGCTTCCCACAGACGCAGAGCAACAGTTTAGGAACAGCACACCATCAGTGATTGGCTGATGTAATTGCATTTAGCGAGCAGAGCTTTTCAGCAAGATGGAGAGGCACTCCTTGTTCCCTGCTTTGGGGCCCGGAAGCACAGATTCAGCCTCATTTAATGCACGTATTACACCATAATTATCATGACTTGTTTGTTGAGTCTACAAATATTTGCTGAGGGCAGCCTACTATGTGTAAGGCACAAATCAGGTACTTAACTGTTGGTAGAATGACAAAGGGAACCTTACTCAGCCTGAGAATGCATTGTGAGTATGTTCATGTGTAGGGGGCATAAGTGTGGGATTAAAAAAAAAAAGGTGTTGCTTGAGCTAAATTTTGAAATATGAGTGGGAGTTACCCTAGTGGATAAGGGAAAAAAAGCATTCCAGGAAGAGGTAAAAGCACATGCCAAGGCATGGAGCTATATGGGGACTCCATCATGGCTCAGATGGTATGAAGCCAGCCGGGTGCTGATTATAAATAGGTGAGGAAACCTGCCTTCACATAAGAATCAGCTCAGAGAACTGGTCTGAGACAGTATGCTTAAGATACTTGTTTAAAAGGGAATATAAATTTGAATTTCAGGGAGAAAAAAGAACAGAGTATTGGATTTTCTGAGGCTAGGAAGCAGGATAGCCTGGGTAAGTGCCAGGGCTGACCAGGGATTGTACTGCTTGGCCTTTGGGCCTAACAGGAAACTCCTCTTTATAGCCTGAGAGCTGGTAAGAGGCGTAAATCATTGGGGCTTCCCCTCTGGGGGACTCAAAGCCTAATTAGAAGGCTAAAAAAAAAGAAGAGAGGGAGAGAGGAAGGGAGGGAGGGAGGGAGGGAGGGAGGGAAGGAAGGAAGGAAGGAAGGAAGGAAGGAAGGAAGGAAGGAAGGAAGGAAGGAAGGAAGGAAGGAAGGAAGGAAAAGAACCCTAGCTCATGTGGCTCAGTGGATTGAGTGCCGGCCTGTGAATCAAAGGGTTGTTGGTTCCATTCCCAGTCAGGGCACATGCCTGGGTTTCAGGCCAGGGTCCCAGGAGAGGGAACTGCGAAAGGCAACCAGACATTGATGTTTCTCTCCCTCTCTTTTTCCCTCCCTTCCCCTCTGTCTAAAATAAATATTTTTTTTTAAAAGAAAAGGAAAAGAAAGCAAGCTGGTTAGCTTATACATTTGTTTTATGAAACATTTCTCAAACCAGAAATCATGTACTTAAAAGGGCTTTGTAAATTGTAACATGTTATTCAAATATAAGATACTGTCATAATTATCATAGAAACCAAGAGTGTGGCCAGGTTACTCAAAACATATGGGTGAAAGTAATGTGGGTAGGACAGTGGCAGGGGAGCTACGAATGTGGCTGCTGGAGGAGGCACAGAATAACAGTTGCATTTCAATGACGCCTGGAAAAAGGCATACTCTACATTAATTCCTGTGGATAATCTGTAAGGCTGTAATTTCCCCCTTACTTTTCTTACTCTTTATAGTAAACTACAGAAATGCAGGCTGATACTTTGTGAACTCCTCAAAGGCAAGGAAGTCTCATATTTATCCAGCTTAGTGCCTGGCAAGTAGGTAGCACTTAGTAAATACATGTGATTCTCTGAGGGAATTGCTGGAAGGGGAAAAAGGATGGAGGGAGATGGAAAAAATAATCCTGTCTCCAGCTGGACATTGATGGTCTTGGTTTCTTGGTCCAAAGCTGGTAAGCAATTCCTGTTAGAACTGGTCATTAAGATTGAGGTGTAGAGTGGATAATAATAGTTCAATCAATCGCTTCTTAGCCTTTTGGCTAAGATCAAGTGTAGTATCTTTTCTTATCAGTTTAATAATAGCCCCATCAGAAATGAATAAATCAATTTGGGAAATGAAGGTAGCAGAAACCAAGAGCGCTACTGGGGAAAAGCACATGGGACTGGAAAATAAGAGTCTGTTGCTAAAAGAAAGGAAACTATTTTCATAAATATGATCCACTTAGAAACAGGTGTACTGGGGAATAAAATACAGGGAGTATGGGAAATGGGCTGGGGAATGTCCTACTATTCATGTTCCAGGAAAAGGAAGTACTGTCAAAAAGATGGCAAACGTGTGAGGAAGAAAATCCTAAGAATGTGGTCAGAGAAGATTTGGAAGATTAAAAGCTGAAAAATCCAGATATATCCACTCAAGTGAAATTGGTTGAGCCATTCTTTCCCCTTTTATCTCCCTTTGTAGAGATCAGTTTTTGTTTTGCTTTGCTTTGCTTTGACAAGATTAAGACACCTGGTTACATTCTTCACACCTATTCTAGAATGATTTGATTTGCAAACTCATGTTGTGATTAGGTGATAGTTAGACAGTATTCTTAGATAGTGATATCCAAGGTCCAATATTTGGGGAGCATCTGGAGCATGTAATAACTTTTCCAGGGCTATGAATGAGTGCGATACCAAGAGCCCACAATGAAAAGACCAGTTTAGGAATAAAACCTTAATGACAAATCTCTGAATTGGAGCAAAGATCACATTTGCAGGCTTGCTTCTTCTGATTTTCTTTAAAAGTATATAGGCCTGTGTACTTTGGTGTGTTAAGCGGATGAGATGGGTTTGGCTGAAAGGGGATTGTAAACGACTCGGTAGTGGGGAGGTGCTAAACTAATAGAAACCGGTCAGTTTGCCCCACGGAGCTGTGCAGGAGGTGCCACACCCAGGCTGCAGCAGCCATCGAGTTAAAAAGAAAAGCTAACAATGGGCAAACCAGGTTGTTCTGTTTTTTCACAAGCCTGATGTCTCTTCTCACTATGTAACCCCAGGAGCCTGAGAAAGCCACTTCTGTTAGAGGAGGATGTCACTGTGTTTGGCCAGGTGGAAGAGGAACAGGAAAGAGCTCTCAGAATGCCACTGTGGTGAGTTCCATTGCTTAGCTTCCTCACCACTCCGTTTTTGTTTTTGTTTGTTTGTTTGTCTGGTTTTGGATGAGAAACCTAGAATCTATCCTTGCTCCCAAATTTACACACTTAGGGTTCAGGTGGAAGGAGAGCCCCACCACTGCCGAGGGGGCAAGATCAGAGTGCATCACTACATCAGGTGCAGACCCTCTGAGCTCCCCAGACAAGGTTAAGCCTTCCTTGGTTCTGCACCATCTTCCTCTGCATGCTGAGGCACTGTGGGGCAAAAATATACTGAGTGGTATCTGTAGATCAGTGTCTGATGGTGCATGTATTCTGATGGCCACAGGACAGTGTGGATCATGCTTCATAAAAGTGATCCTGTCTCTCCTTCCTCACCTTCAAGACATCTGTAGCAGGGAGGGTTGGCTCAGGAGACTCCATCCTCTGAAGGGTTCCCTCTAGTTCCCCAGAGCAAGTCCGGTCAAAGACCACACCCAGAGGCCTCTCCCAGACCCTCTTAAGTCCAGAGCCACCCAAAGGCATCTTTACAGAGAGGCTGCTGGTAAAGGATGCCACACCCTGAAATCTGGAGATTCAGTGGAAATCAGTTCCTGCAGCAGTCTCATCCTCAATTAAAATGTCCTAATCCACTTAGTTAATCATCACATTGACTGAGCATATACTATTGTAAAGCCCTATGCTCGGTACCTTAATGCAACGTATACAAAAACATACATTCTTGCTTTTGCCTCTCCTTGGTACTTTTTCCCAAATATACTTCGAAAAGCAGATTTCATGATTCCAAGCTTTGTAACCTTGAGCAAATTGCTAAACCTGAGTTTAAAGTGCCTAATGTTTAAAGGGAGATAATTTCATAAGGCTGTTGTAAGAATTATATAAGATGTTGAACATCTCTGGTGTAGAACCTGGCACACTGGTGCTCAAGAATCCTACATATCCGTTCTTTCCTCCTTCAAAGGACTTTCTTTACAGGACCTGCCAGAGTCAGTTGCTCCACCTGAGCTTACTTCTTTCTTCCTCATGGTCAAACCCAGGGATTCAAATCTTTCTTTGCTTCAGAGGCCTCACTGGTCCTTCCCTTCCTTGCATCCTATGCTTTTATAGAAGTTCCTGCCTCTACTAAAATTCAGCTTGCAGCCAACTGGGTTACTATCGAGAATAAAAATCCTAATGAGGGGTAATGGACAAAGGCAGCAGCCCCACAAGGTCCCCCACCTATGGACCACATTGGAGGGACAAAGTTAAAGGGAGGTCAAGGCCAAAGTCCTCTGGGCATATAGGAAGTTATTCCTGGCCTGGATCCCATGACAGGATCCCCTCCTCCAAAGCAGAGGTTCCTTCCAGCCAGTTCTAGGGCACCTTCTAAGGTCCTCCTTTACATAGGGCCCTCTGTAGGGGTCCACCCGCACCGCGCAGGCTCCCGAGTCTCCCCTATGGTCCCTCACGTTCCCAAACGGTCTTGCACAGAGGCAACTCCAGAGACTACCCTTGCCCTCGCGTAGTTACACAGACACTGTCTTTGGGACTGTGCCCTCCACACCGGGCCTCCCCCTGGCAGGAACGCTGAGCGAGCCCTGGGAGTCCCCATTCACCCAAGGGGTCTTTATGGGAAAGGCTCCCACACACCGCCTCGGGATTCCCCCAAAGGGTGGAGGCAGCAGACAGGGTTTATTCACTTACACAGGGACCCCTGGGGGCGGCTCCCACACAACAGCTCAGAGTCCCTGGAGGGTATTCCGCGGCCCGAAGACCCGCCCCGTAGGGTGCCTGCCGGGTCCCCGCCGCCCTCGACCCCGCTTACCGGGACTGTCAGGGTGCGGGACGCGGGTCCAGGGCTGGCGGACTACACCTCTGGCCCCTCGCCGCCCATGGCCGCTTGGAAGCCGGCGTGCTGGGGCCGAGAGCCGGGAGCAGGCGGCGCGGGCGGAGAAGCGGGCTGCAGCGGCGGCGGAGCGCTCCAGGAGCACACCCACCCTCTCCGCCCTCCGCCCGGCGCGACTGCGGCGCGTGCGCCCGCGAGACCCCCAGCCGGGGCAGTGGGTGCGCCCCGCCCCGCCCCCTGCGCCGAGAGGGGCAGCCCTCGCCGCTCTGCTGGCGATCTCGCACCCGAAGGAGGTGCTGAGGGATCGCGGGAGAACGGCGGCGGGCTCCGAGTAGCCGTCGGTCCGGATGCCAGTGGGCGCCCCCCACCAGCCCCAGGCTCTGCGGCGCGGGAACTGCGCCAGTCGGGCGGCCGCAGCAAGGTCAGCGTCCTCCGGGAGGCGGCGCCCCGGGAGGGGGCTCGGCCGGGGGCGAGGCGGCTCGCAGCTCCTGCTCGCACCTGGGTAGGGAAATGAGAATGACTCATCTAGCGGCCTCGCCCTGGGCTCTCTCTCTCCCACCGAGACCAGCTACTCACTCTGAATCCGAACTCACGACTCTGGCCTTGAAGCACTCACCTTCGAAGTACCCGACTACAGAGTGTCCAAATGAACTGTCACAAAATGTTTGGCTGGCCCGACTTTTCCTGATGTGTTTTCTTCACTTATTGGCCTTTTGTTTCCAACAGCAAAACAGGACTGTATGTAATGTAACCCACTTTTTGCCGCAGCAACCGCTTTCCTCAGACTGTCTGAACAGCCAGCTTGTCAGGAGGCCAGCAGTTCTGAAATGCATATAACATGCCCCACACCAAACTACATGCTCTGAAGACGCGAGAAAAAGAGCGAATCATAAAGCACCTAGCAACTAATTATAAAGAAAAAAATGAAGATATGTAAATGATGTGCCAAGAATCCTTTTTATTTAAATTAACTGCATTTACATTTTTAATATATTTTATTTATTAACCTATTTACAGTTGTCCCAATTTTCCTCCTTTGTACCTCTCCACCCAGTACCCCCATTGTCTCCAGGAATCCCCTCAGCATTAGTTCATGTTCGTGGGTCATGCATATAAGTTCTTTGGCTTCCCCATTTCCTATACTATTCTTAACATCCCCCTGGCTACTTTGTACCTACCAATTATGCTTTTTAATTCCTGCACCTTTTCTCCCATTCTCCCCTCTTCCCGGCCCAACTGATAACCCTCCAAATGATCTCCGTATCTATGGTTTTTTTCCTGTTCTTGTTTGCTTAGTTTTTTTTAGGTTCAGTTGTTGATAGTTGTGAATTTGTTACCATTTCAGTGTTCATAGTTTTAGTTTTCTGCTTTTTCTTAGATAAGTCCCTTTAACATCTCATGTAATAATGCCTTGGTGATGATGAGCTTCTTTAGCTTGGCCTTGTCTGGGAAGGACTTCACCTGCCCTTCCATTCTAAATGATAGCTTTGCTGGATAGGGTAAACTAGGTTGTAGGTCCTTGCTTTTCATCACTTTGAATACTTCTTGCCAGTCCTTCTTGCCTACAAAGTTCCTTTTGAGAAATCAGCTGACAGTCTTATGGGAACTTCTTTGCAGGTAACTGTTTCCTTTTCTCTTGCTGTTTTTAAGATTCTCTCTTTAACCTTTGGCATTTTAATTATGACATGTCTCAGTGTGGTCCAACTTGTTCGGGACTCTCTGCTTCCTGGACTTGTATTTCTATTTCCTTCACCAAATTAGGGAAATTTTCTTTCATTACTTTTTCCCCAATAAGTTTTCAATTTCTTCCTCTTCCTCTTCTCCTTCTGGCTTCCCTATGATTCAGATGTTGCTATGTTTGGAGATGTCCCAGAGAAACCTTATACTATTCTCGTTTTTTTAGTTCTTTTTTCTTCCTGCTGTTCTGATTGAATACTTATTTCTCTCTTATGTTCCAAATCATTGATCTGAATCCTGGCTTCATCCCCTCCACTATTGGTTCCCTGTAGATTTTTCTTTATTTCACTTAGTGTAAACTTCATTTCTTCCTGGGTCTTTTTTGTGTTGTTGTCATACTCAGTGAGTTCTCTGAGCATCCTGATCACCAGTGTTTTGAACTCTGCATGTGATAGTTTGCTCATCTCTGTTTTGTTTAGTTCTTTTTCTGGGGTTTTGTTCTGTTCTTTTGTTTGGGCCATATTTCTTTGTTTCCTCTATTTGGCAGCCTCCCTGTGTCTCTGTGTATTAGGTAAGCTGCTTTGACTCCCCTGTCTTGGTAGTGTGACTTATTGTAGAAAAGGCACCTGTAAATTGTGTGGGGTGGAGACTTAGGTAATTGCCAGGGTGGGGCAATAGGCTTCACCACTTTGTGGCTCTATGTGGAGGGAGGGTGCAGAAAGGCCTGGCTTCTGGAGATTTGCTGGGCACTCCCCCTGTGTGAATGGAGCCCTTCCAGCTGTTGCCCCAGTGCTGACTCCCAGTGGGGCTGAGTCTGCGTACATTGTAAGTCCGCGTGGGCCCTTTAATCAGAGTCTCCCAAACATCCAGCACTTTCTTCTGCCGCCCCAACTGCCACTGGTTGTTACAGCCAGAAGTTATGGAGATTTATCTTCCTAGCACTGGAACCATGGGCTGTGCAGCCTGGCCTGGGGCTGAGATTGCATACTCCCAAGGTATCCCTACTGATTTTTATCCACCACATGTGAATGTGGGGTCACTTATTCTACCACAGCCACCTTTCTGCACCACAGTGTGTCTCCATGTCTCTCCACCTGTCTTCGCATCTCCACCCTCCCACCCATCGGGATGAATGTGGCTTCTTCAGATCCTTGGTTGTCGGACTTCCATATTGCTTGATTTTCTGATGCTTCTGGGTGTTGTTTGTTTGAGGTCTAATTGTAATTCTTTCTGTGGTTGCATAAGGAGGCCAAGTGTGTTTACCTACACCTCCATCTTGACCAGAAGTCTAATTGAATTTACATTTTAAACATACCTTCATTTTCTTGTGCATTCAGTTTCTATATCAGATACAAATCACAACATCATTTTCTGAACAGCAAGTATTTGTTACACACTGTTCTAGGTGCTGTAGAGGTTAAAAAAAAACCAACGGACCTGGTTTTGTCCTTAACATCATGGAACTTAGCAATGAGGGATATAAGGTAAATACGGTACTACATATTCTATCACTTTTAAACCAAGTGCCAGGTACTAGTCTAAACACTTTAAATAAGTTAGTCATTATTTTTCACACCATATGTTGGAAGGTATGTATTGTTAGTTTCTACATTTTGCTGGTGATTAAAATGAGGCACAGGGAGATTAAAGAACTTGCCTGAGGTCACATAGCTAATACGTAGTGGAGATGAGATTGAAATCCAGGTGTTCTGACTTCAGACCACAAGTTCCTAACCATTTTACTGTATTGCCACTGAGAAGGGTGAGGCTGCTAGCCAATAATAAATACATGGAGTTCTAAAATTGGTATGTACTTCTCAGGAACCACTACACTTTTTTCGCTTGTGAAAGTAACACAAAAGTGCAGACAGCTTTCCGTACAGCCTGGAGGACCCTAACATTCTTTAAAATTATATCACAGCAACAATTTTCACAGGATTCTCTGAACTGTTTCAATGAGTGTTTTATTGTTGTGCTGTTTGTGAGGCTTATGTGGAAGACAAGGGTATAACATCACCATAGAGATCTCTGCTGGTTAATTTCTTCCTTCATTCAAAAAATGTGTATTGTGCACCTATGGTATGCCAGGCATAGTAAGACACAGTACTTTATTTACCTCAAGGAGTTATAATCTCAGAGGAAACAAGCATTGACAGAGAACCATAATACAAAACAGGAAATGAGTTGTTCTCAATAGGGGAATAAAATGCAATGGAAATTTTAAGGAGGAGAGAGAGAGATTACTTCATAAAGGGAGGTGCGTGGGTTAAGGAAAGTGCATAATTATTATTAAACTTATTATTGATATTAAAGTATTACAAACTATAAAATTTATTAATTTTTTTCTTTAAAAGATCACATGCAAAGTTCTCATGTTCAGAAAAGACAGCTTTTTAGTATGTTATAATGATTGTTCACAGTATGGAAAGGTTAACATATACAAACTTTTTGAAGATAGTTTACCTTATCTCTTCAAGGTAGCGGGGCACAAAATAGAATGATAATACACAAGATAAGATTTCCAAAGTCAAAGAAAAAGCAAGATGGGAGTAAATAAGGTAGGTATGGGGGCAGCCAGGACTCTGACTGGACAGGGTCAAAAGTTGCTGGAGAGTAGCCTGTACTACACAGAACTGCCTTTGCGAGACAGACTGTGTTCATGCTATTTCTTTTTGGCATACCCTTCAGTTATGGCAAACGTATGCCACAGATATTCTGGGAGGGTCTGAGTTCAAATATGTGCCCATAAATTCTTGCCAATAAGATTGACAAATATGGCCACCATATCCATGTTCGTGTCTAGAAAGTGGTTGTATATTCAACAAATGTTTAATAAATGAGTTGAGAAAGGTGGAGGAGAACTATCTGATAAGGAACTCACATTGTAGATGTTTTGGTATGGTAGGTAGTAGGGAGCCCCTGCAAGTTTTTGAGCATGGTTGTGGCTTGTTAAAAATCATCCTAAGCATTATCTTTCAGATGAAGGACTGAATGAGAGTATGTGTGAACTTTTGTCAGGAGTTTAAACAAAATTTTAAAAATTAATATGAGAATGAGGATAATTTTTCTTAGGCCTTAAACAAAAAACCTGTTGGGATATTAAAGAGATTTGGGGGAAAAGGTAATCAGAATGCCAATGAACCCTGTTTTGTTCTTTTCATATCCTGATAGTGACTTCAGTGGAAAAGAACCAATGACTGGTGTTGATTATAATATACATCTTTCGGGGCAACTACCTAGCACACATCTCCCCCTCACAGTGAGTGGCGCCAGTGCACAGGAACAAGGTCTCAGACTCAGGCAACTTGCCCCTTGGCTGCCTCCAGTTGATCCAGAGGTAGCATGCAACTTCAGTTGGTAAACTCATGGTCTGTTCTAGAAATTTGAAACTCAGAGCCCAGCAGCACAGATCTTTGAAACTGCTGGACCTGAGTTAGTGAGAGTGTATCCTGAAGAGAAGACCCACCCCCTGCTGCAGCTCTGACCCCAGAGCTGTGAGGGTCCCTGCTATTCCTGAATCTTAGTTCTTCTTTCCCTTACATCCCTTTCTCTTATGCTTTGGCTAGCCAACTGGAGGTCATTAAGCCTGTTGCCAGTTTTTGGTGATTATGAATAAAGTCACTATAAATGTTTCTAGTGACTTTATGGCTTTTTGTATGGTAAGTTTTCATTTCATGTGGGTGAATACCTTGGCATTTGATTGCAGGGTGGTATGGTAAGTGTATGTTTGATTTTATAAAGAACTTACAAAGTGTCTTCCAAAACGGGTGTATCATTTTGCATTCTCATCATCCGTGTATGAGTGTTCCAGTTGCTCCACATCCTCTCCAGTACTTGATATTGTCAGTTTTTTTGTTTTGTTTTTAGCCATTATAATAAGCATTTATTAGTATGATTTTCATTGGATTTGTATAGTTGCTAATGTTGAACTTCTTTTCCTGTGCTTATTTGCCAATGACATAACATTTTTGCTGAAGTGTCTGTTGAGATCTTTTGCTCATTTTAAAAAATTGGGTATTTATCTTATCATTGAGTTTTGAAACTTTTTTTTTTTGAGAGTTCTTTATATATTCTGGATACAAGTCCCTTTTCAGTTATGTGACTTACAAAAATTATCTCCCATTTGGTAGCTTGTTTTTTCATTCTTTTAATAGTGCCTTTTGCAGAGCAGGGTTTTTAATTTGATGAAATTTTACCAATTTTATCTTTTATGGGTTATGCTGTTGGTGACATATCTCAGAATTCTTTGCCCAACCCAGAATCACAAAAGATTTTGTCCTATGTTTCCTAGGAAAAGAAGTTGTATAGTTTTGTTTATACTTAGGTCTATGATCCATTTCAAATGAATTTTTGCCTAAGGTATGAGGTATAAATTGAGATTATTTTGTATATGGCCTAAATGCCCATTAGTAGATGAGTGGATGAAAAAGCTGTGGTACATTGACACAATGGCAACTCTTACATTTTTGCAACATCGTGGATGGACCTGGAGAAAGTTAAGTGAATCAGATCAGTTTTTTTTATCAGTTTAAGGGAGCCTCTAAAAGCTGAGGATTGCCTCTGGCCAACAGCTAGCAAGAATTGAATGCCTCTGTTCTTACAGCCACAGGAAATGAGTTCTGCCAACAATTCGAGTGAACTTTTAAGTGTCTTCTTCCTCAGTGATTATTAGTTTCCTTTTGCTGTTGTAACAAATTTCCACAAACTTAGTGGTTTAAAACAACACAAATTTATCTCATAACTCTGAAGTTCAGAAGTCCAAAATGAGTCTTGTGAGGCTAATATCAACATTGATACATATCAGCAGGGCTGTATTCCTTCTTGAGGTTCTGGGGAAGAAGCAGTTCTTTGCCTTTTCTTGCTGTTAGAAGCCACATGTTCTTTGGCTTGTGGCCTCTTCTCTGTCTTCAAAGCAGCAATGGCTAGCCAAATCTTTCTCACATCACGTCATTTCAACTTTTCCTTCCATCATCACATCTCCTTTTCTGACTCATCTATCTGCCTGTCTTTTACAAGGACCCTTGTGATTATGTTGGGAACACCCACATAAGCCAGAATAACCTCCCCATTTTAAGATTCTTATATTTTAAATTTTTGAGGTATAATTGAGATACAACATTATGTTGGTTTCAGGTACACAATGTGATAATATGCTCTGAAATGATCACCACAATAAGTTTAGTTAAGACCTGTTTTCATGTATAGCTACAGAGGTTTGTTTCTTGAGATGAGAACTTTTAAGATTTGCTCTTTAGCAACTTTCAAATACGCAATACGGTATTATTATCTATAGTCACCATGCTGTATGTTACATCCTTATGACTTCTTTATTTTGTAACTGGACATTTGTACCTTTTGACACCCTCTACTTATTTTATTCACCCCCCCAAATCCTACCTCTGGTAACCACCAATATGTTTTCTGTATCTATGAACTTAGTTGTTTTTTTTGGGGGGGTGGGTGTTGGTTTAGATTCCACATAGAGTGAGATCACAGAGTATTTGTCTTTCTCTGTATAACTTACTTCACTTAGCATAATGCCCTCAAGGTCCATCCATGTTGTTGCAAATGGCACAATTTCATATTTTTAATGGCTGGATCTACATATTACATATATTGTGTGTGTGTGTGTGTGTGTGTGTGTGTATCACATTTTCTTTATCCAGTCATCTGCCAGTGGACTCTTAGGTTATTTCCACATCTTGACTATTGTAAGTAATGCTGCAATGAACATGGGGTGAATATCTCTTTTCAAGTTAGTATTTTTGTTTTCTTGGGATAAATACCCAGAAATGGAATTACTGGGTCATGTTGTACTTTTATTTTCAATTTTTTGAGGAACCCCCATATTGTTTTCCACAGTGGCTGCACCAATGCACATTTCCAACAATAATGCACAAGTGTCCCCTTTTCTCTGTATCCTTATCAACACTTGATTTTGTCATTCAATCCTTCTTATATTTTGTTGGATTCAATTTCCTGTTATCTTGTTGATGGTTTTTGTGTTTATATTTGTGAAAGATATTGGTTTATGATTTTTTCTTTTGATGTCTTGGGACACAGCATCTGTGTCCCAATAATACTGATTTAACAGAATGAGTTTGGAATTGATCCTTCCTCTACTATTTTCTGGAAAGTTTGTGAAAGATTAGTATTATTTATTCTTTAAATTTTTGAAAAATATTTGTTTTGACTGTTAATTAATTAATTATTTATTTACTTTTAGAGAGGGGAAGGGAGGGAGAAAGAGGGAAACATCAATGTGTGGTTGCCTCTTGACCGCCCCCTACTGGGGACCTGGTCTGAAGTCCAGGCATGTGCCCTGCCTGGGAATCAAACTGGCAACCCTTTGGTTCACCTGCTGGGACTCAGTCCACTGAGCCACACCAGCCAGGGCTTATTCTTTAAATTTTGATAAAATTCACCACTAAAGTTATCTGAGCCTGGACTTTTATTTGTGAAGGAATTTTAAATTATATTTAATTTCTTTACTTGTTAGGGATCTATTTCCACGTATTCTTGAGTTAATTTTGGTAATTTGTGTCTTTCTAGGAATTATATAGAATTATATTGCATAAGTTGTCATAATTATTGTCATAAAGTTGTTTATATAATTTCTTTATAACTTTTAATTTCTGTGAGGTTTGGATTTAGTTTGCTCATTTTTTTTAAAGATTTTATTTATTCATTTTTAGAGAGGGAAGGGAGGGAGGGAGAGAGAGAGAGAAACATCAATGTGCAGTTGCTGGGAGACATGGCCTGCAACCTAGGCATGTGCTCTGACTGGGAATCGAACCTGCGATGCCTGGTTCGCAGCCTGCGCTCAATCCACTGAGCTACACCAGCTAGGGCAGTTTGCTCACCTTTTCCTACTTTGAGTTTAAAGCTTAGGCCCTGGCCAGGTGGCTCAGTTGGTTGGAGCATCATCCCATGCACCGAAAGGTTGCAGGTTTGATTCCTGGCCAGAACACATACCTGTGTTACGGGTTTGATCCCCAGCTGGAGCACGTTTGGGAGGCATCCGATTGATGTTCTTCTCTCATATCAATGTCTGTCTCTGTCCCTCCTCTCTCTCTCAAATCAATAAGCATATCCTCAGGTGAGGATTAAAAATAAGTACATAGGACTCATTTTTTGCAAAAAATTAAAAAGTTTAAGGCTTAGGTGATTGATTTGGGATCATTCTTTTTCAATTACAGGCATTTAGCTGTGCATTTTCTCTTGCCTTCTCATGTCCTTGGGATGTTGCTATAGTGCTCCCTTTTAAACCATCAGCATTGGAAACTCCTTCCTATGGTTTAGGACAACCAATTCTATTAGTCTTGAAGGTTGCCAAGGAGGTAGCCACTGTCTTGCTCTGGACATCCAGTATCCAGTACTAGCACCCACTGCCTAGTGCCAGCATTCCAGTGTCCAGTACAATAGCGCTGGCAGTTTCAGCAGAAGGAACCAGGGTTTGATGACAGCAGCAGCAGCAGCAGCGTCTTTGTTTGATTGGTTCTCTTGTGTGACTTTGACTGTGTTTACTCTCAGCAGCATCCTTTCGTTCCAGTTTTTAAATCTCGGGCCTTCAGTCATTCTAGGGATTGTCTGAGCTACACAGTACTTTTCCAATAAACTCTGTTTCTAATTAAACCGAAGTTGTTTTCTGTTGCTTGATTGGTAAGCTGACTGGACACCCACCCTGCCTTACCTGCCTCACAGTTTTGCTACCTAAAACTTAATCTTTTTTCAAAAATCAGGTGAGGTATTATTTCCTTCACACCAGGTAGGTTAGTACCTCTCCTCTGGATTTATGTAGCATCCTGTGCTTATCCCTATTAACATTTTTACCATTTCTGCCCCTTTTACTAGAACATGAACTTCTCAAGGACAGGGAACATGTTTTATTCTCAATGTCTGAGATTTAGTGAGTACTCAGAGGTACTAACTTAAATGTTTGGTGGATATTACTTTTTAAAAAAATTCTCACCCAAGGACGTCTTTTGATTGCTTTTAGAGAGAGAAGAAGGGAGAGGAGGAGGAGACAGAGAAACGTTGTTGTGAGAGAGAAACATCAATTGGTTGCCTTTTTATATGTACCCTAACTAGGGATCGAACGTGCAACCTGGGTGTGGTCCCTGACTGGGAATCAAGCCCATGACCCCTTGGTCCACAGGATGACTCTGACCAACTGAGCCATACCAGATAGGGCTAGACCTTACTTTTTATGTCCTTAAATATTATTATTTGCCGCTTAACTGAGGCCGTAAAAGCCCGTGGAAACCCTTAGTCATTCCTTAGAGCTCAGTTGTTTCATTACCAACAAATGAAATGTAGCTAATTTCTAGGGTATGTAGACTGGTTCTAGGATATTAAAAAATCAATTTTCTCTCTTTGAGTATGTCTTCCACTCTCAGGAGAGTGGTTGATAAGTGTGCTATATTTTGTGCAGTTATTTCTAATTTGTGCTAGAAGCATGTGATTATTAATGATACTGGTTTAAAGTTCAGTAAAATCCTAGAAAAATAAAATGTTTAGAGCTGTAGAAAAGAGGGGAAAAATAACAATACAGGATATAAAAATCTGGCTGTGGAAGGCTTGTTTATATGCTCTTTGAGAACTGGAATTATGTTATTCTTCTTCGTATTCCTCACAATAGCTCAAATATAATATATATACTAATATTTAATATACTGTATTTTGCATGTATAATGTGTACCCATGTTTTTGGCCCAAACTTTCAGAAAACAATCTTTTGTTTTAATTTTTAATTCAATTATTTATTTATTTATAGTTAGAAACAAAACCGATTATCATATTCCAGGGTATTATTTTGCATACGGATATCATTATTGCTTCCTAGAGTTATGCTTTTAATGCATAAGCATAAATAAAATAATTAAAAACATTTTTATAGTCCTGACTGGCATGGCTCAGTGGATTGAGTGCTGACCTGCAAATGAAAGGGTTACCGGTTAAATTCCCAGTCTAGGGCACATGCCAGGATTGCAGACCAGGTCCCCAGTGCAGGGCATGTGAGGGGCAACCACACATTGATGTTTCTCTTCCTCTTTCTCCTTCCTTTCCTCTCTAAAAATAAATAAATAAAATCTTTAACCAAAAATACCCATTTATATACATACAGAATTAGTACTACCCATGTATAATACACATCCTTATTTTTCCCACAAAAATTTGGGCAAAAAGTGTACATTATACATGGCAAAATATGGTATATATTTTATTTTTAATTGTATTTTGTTGTTTATGCTATAACTGTTGTCACAATGTTTCCCCCTTTGCTCTACCACCCAGCACCCCCTATATTCCCTCAGTCAATCCCTACACTATTGTTCATGACCATGGGTCATGCATATATGTTCTAAGCTACTTTATTTCTTATGCTGTACTTTACATTCTCATGACTCTTCTGTAACTACTTAATCCCTTCACCTTTTTGTCTATCCCCCCAGTCTCTCTCCCTTCTGGCTACCATCAAAACATTCTCTGTGTCTATGATTCTGTTTCTGTTCTCCTTGTTCATTTATTTTGTTTTTTAGATTCAACTGTTGATAGATATGTATTTATTGCCATTTTATTGTTCATATTTTTTATATTCTTCTTCTTAAAGAAGACTGTTTAACATTTCATATAATACTGGTTTGGTGTTGATGAACTCTTTTAGCTTTTTCTTGTCTGGGAAGCTCTTTATCTGTCCTTCATTTCTAAATGATAGCTTTGCTGGGTAGAGTAATCTTGGTTGTAGTTCCTTGGTTTTCATTACTTTGAATACTTCTTGCAGTTCTCTTTTAGCTTGCAAAGTTACTTTTGAGAATTCAGCTGACAGTCTTTGGGGAGCTCCCTTGTAGATAACTAACTGCTTTTCTCTTGCTGCTTTTAAGCTCCTCTCTTTATCTTTAACCTTGGACATTTTAATCATGCTGTGTCTTGGTGTGGGACTCTTTGGGTTCATATTATTTGGGACTCTCTGTGCTTCCTGGACTTACATTCTATTTCCTTCACCAAGTTAGGGAAGCTTTCTGTCATTATTTTTTCAAATAGGTTTCCAATTTCTTGTTCTCTCTCTTCTTCTTCCAGCACCCCCATGACATAAATGTTGGTATGCTTGAAGTTGTCCCAGAGGCTCCTTACACTATCCTCATTTTTTTAATTCTTTTTTTCTTCTTGCTATTCTGATTGGCTGTTTTATGCCTCCTTATATTCCATATTGCTGATTTGATTCTTGGTTTCATCCACTCTACTGTTGTTTCCCTATAAATTGTTCTTTATTTCAATCAGTGTATCCTTCATTTCTGACTAGATCTTTTTTTATGCTGTTGAGGTTCTCACTAAGTTTATTGAGCATCCTTATAACCAGTGTTTTGAACTCTGCACCTAGTAGATTGTTTGTCTCCATTTAGTTCTTTTTCTGGAGTTTTGATCTGTTCTTTCATTTGGGCCATGTTCTTTGTTTCCTCATTTTGGCAGCCTGCCTTTGTTTATTTCTATGTATTAGGTAGAGCTGCCACATTTCTCAGATTTGGTAGTGACATATCACCCAAGCTGGGTACTCAAGGTATGCCCAATGTGTGAGCTGTATACATTCCCCAACTGAGCCTTGATTGCTGTTGGCACGTTCAGGTCAGCTAGCACCTGGTGTTCTGTCCAAGGTCACACAGCATAAGCTACAAAGCCATCTGCAGATAGCTGCTACTTGTGCTGGACTTGGTGAGGCCAAGCTGTGAACCTAGGTTGGCTACTGCTAATGCCAGGCCTGGGGCAACCTAGTGAGAGGTATGGTGGTCCCTGAGGCCAGATGTTGCTTGTTGGAGAGAATTTAGGAAAATCTGAACCATGGGCCAACACAAGACATTTGTATGAAAAGCCACTGGGAACAGTTTGAATGGCCCCAGAAGTTGTGTGGGGCAGAGCCTCAGGGAATCACCAGAGTGGGACAAATTGTATGAACCAGGTTGATGGAGTCTCAGTTATGGCACCATCCTGCTGGCTGTGTGGCTGTGTGGCTCTGTGGTGGGGTGGGGGTTCAGAAAAGGAACAATGGCTTCTGCCAGCATTACTGTCTGGGAGAAAGCTGACCCCCAGCTCTTGTACTGATGCCAGACAACTCTTTTCATCCCTGTATATCTCTGATACCTTTCAATCTGCTGTTCACATGCTGGAGCTCAGAGGGAGTGAATCTGAGTAAGTCTGTGATTAGGCCCTTTAAGGGCACTCCAGAAGTATCTGTCTTCCAAATCCTCACTCCCTGATGGTTTTTACATCCAGAAGTTATGGAGATTTATCTTCCTGGCACAGAATCCCTGGGCTGGGGTGTGGGACTGGGACCCCTCCTGAGATATCCCTCCCAATTTTTATCTGCCACACTTGAGTGTAGGAACAGCCTGTTCTACATCTCAGTCCCTCCTGCCAGTCTCAATGAGTTTCTTCTTTAATTCAATTCAGTTCAATTTCTGATGGTTCTGAATCATGGTTGTTCAATGGTTTAGTTATAATTTTGATGTAGTTGTGTGAGGAGGTGAGCCATGTTTACTTATGTTACCATTTTGACTAGAAGTGGCTATATATTTTTAATTAATTTTACTCTAAGTCCCTTATAACTCTAAATTTTTTTGATTCTCTGATTCTGGGCAGCTCAGGAAATATTTGAATATATACTTCTAGAAGAAACAGGTAAAGCGATTTTGGACCAAGAAGATTGCAAATTTAGATAGCCCTAATGTCTTACGTAGACTCAGTAAAGAAGCCAGGAAGTTGTAAGTCTGGACTTTGGGTCTGCTTTCTGCGTACATGAGAGGCCCTGTTGTAAGCAGTTTTGAAATCCTTTGGTGATTGCTTGGAACACTTTTATACATGTTCTCAATCTGATTTAAGAGGTCCTGTGCTTTATGGGAATAAGCTGAAAACTAATTCAAGTGTCTGGAAGGCCCTGGAGAGGCAGTGAGTGGCTCCTTGAGAGGATTCCTAGTTCAATTAAAGCATGCAAGAATTGGAATGAAGTGCTAGAATTAGTGCAAGAATTAGTGATTAACTCAGGAGCAACTCCCAGGGCATTGTCACCCCTAAGACAAGACAGGTAGACATAGCTCCTAGGCAAGATGCTTGTTATGTAGTGGCCTTTCTGAGAAAGCAGTAAACAATGATTATAGACTTGGGATAAAGGACTCTCTGATCTGGCATGAGTGTGACTCTAGAGTGGGGGTATAGAAGTGAAAAGTGCACAGTCTAGAGGGAAAGACAGGTAAATAGGAGCAAGTGTCTTATGAAGTGACTTGCACAGTTCCTTCCAAGGCCCTGGAAAGGGCTTAGCAATATTATATTAATAATATTTTTTTCTTAAAGATACCCCCTCACACACACATAACCAAATGGCATAAATGAGTTTAGATGGCTCATAAACCCTAGATCTACCCTTGTATTCAACTACATCAACAGCCACAGTATGTTGTGACAAGTATCATAAAAATATTCTTATAGTTCTATGGAGGTACTGAAAAAAGGCATCCTATTGAAAGTACCATATGAGTAGAGAGAGAATTTATATACTAGAAGGACAAGGATTTTTATCTTTTTATTCACTATGTCATCACTAGTACCTGAAACATTGCCTGGCACACATGAAGTGGTCAATAAACATTCTGTTGAAAAAAAATATGAATGAGTTAGAATAGACAGTTGGGGATAGTGTCTGTGTGAAGGGACCAGCAGCCTGATGAGGTAGGTGCCTGAGAGTGGTGAGTGATGTGGCTGGAGAATAAGTAAGCAGGAGCCAAAGCATGAAGGTTTCTGCTATACCATGCTTAAGTTTTGTACTATCCTACAGGCTATAGTGAATCCACTGAAGTATTTAAGTTTGGGAATGGTATGATCTAATTTGATTTTTTCCTAATTTTATTTTAAAATTTTTAATCCTTACCCCAGTACATGCCCATTGATGGGGGGGAGGGAGGGAGGGACGGAGGGAGGGAGGAGGAGGAGGAAGAAGAAGAAGAAGGAGGAGGAGGAGGAGGAGAAGGAGAAGAAGAAGAAGAAGGTGGAGGAGGAGGAGGGGGAGGAGGAGGGAAAAGAACAGAAGAGAGATGCACAGACATTGATGTGAGAGAGAAACATTGATCAGTTGCCTCCTGTCTGTGCTCTGAATGGGGATTGAATCCACAACCTAGGTATGTGCTCTGACCAGGACTCAAACCCGAGACCTTTTGGTGCATGGGATGATGCTCCAACCAACTGCGCCACCTGGCTAGAGCTCTAATTTGATTTTAGAAAGATTGTCCTGGAAGCATTGTAGAGAATAGAATGGGGGGGGGTGGAGGTATCAATAAACCATGTAGGAAGTAAAATGGTACATGATAGTCACAGTACATATTGAATTGTGAACATTTTTTATCGTCATCTGAGGATATGTTTATTGATTTTAGAAAGAGAGGAAGGGGAGGGAGAAAGAGAGAAAAACATGGATGTGAGAAGGAAGCATTGGTCAGTTGCCTCCCGTTTGTGCCCTAACCGAGGATTGAACCCACAACCTAAGTATGTTCCCTGACAGAGAATCAAACCAACACCTTTTGGTCTACAGGATGATACTTAACCAACTGGGCCACCTGGCCAGGATGAACTGTGAACATTCTTGAACTGTTGAATCCAGCTGAAGACTTTAGTTATTCCTTTGGTCACTTCAACAAATATTTAATGAGTGCCTACAGTGTCAGGGATTGTGTTAGACATTGAGAATATACCAATGAAAATTTAGATAAAGTCTCTGCTTGGAGTCTGTGAAAGATACAGATAAGTAACCTGGCAGTCACAATATGATATTGTGATAAGTGCCATGAGAGGGAAAGTTTGAAGTGTTGTAGGAACATATAGACTTACAGACTTGTGGGCTTGGAAAAAAGTTCCTGATGAAAATTATGTCCAAGCTGAAAAAAGAAGAATGAGTAAAAGTTCGACAAGTGAAGAAAGACTCTGGAATGAGTTCTTGAAGCCAGAGTGAGATGACTGGAGACCATAAGGACACTAATAGAAATATAGACAGAAGGTTAAGGTACTGGTGAGAAGATGCGTTCAGTTATGCTGTTAGGTTTGAAATACCTGTGGGATATCCAGATGGGGATGAGGAATACATGGGTTGGGAGTTCATGAGAGAGGTCAAGACTGGAGATATATAGATTTGGGAATTATCAGGATAGTGCTTGAAGACCTGGATAGTGTTGAAATCATCAAGGCTGAGTGTAGAGACCAAGCACTGAAAGAAACCAAGGACAATTCTCTTAAGAGGCCTTGGAAAGAGACTGAAGGAGTGACTGGACAGAAAGAAGGAAGTCTTGGGAGAAAATGAACCCAGAAGGAAGACAGAGGAAGGCAGAAGGAGAACAGAGCAAAAGGTGATCAGATCAACTCAAGAACTGCTGCTGAATTCTAGAATGGTAAGCATTAAACAGCACTCATTGGATTAGGGAACATGGGTGTTGCTGGAGGTGGCAGGAGCAAATTCACTGGAGAGGTTGGTGGCAGGAACCATGCTGGACAGTCCTAGGAGGTAATGGGAATTCTGTGACATATCCTGCCAAAGTTGAGCAGCCTGATAAATGTCCACATTAGAGGGAATTGGTGAGCACACCACATTCCGCCAAGGTTTTCCACATGTCCAGTGGATGTGTGTCACTGAGATAACAAATGACAATGAGGACTTACACTAAGTGTCTTGGAGACAGAGTGAAAAGTAAAGAGCCTTTGCCTTGTCCTACTCTGCCTGTTGAGGACCTTACTTGGTTTCTGGATTTTTTGTTTTATGTAAATTTCCTTTAGATACCTTGGACAAATGATTGCAAAGGGCAGGGAAAGGAGTACTATTTTCCAGGCTTCTGGGTGGGGATTCTGATGACAAAGAGGGGATAACTACAGATTTTTGTGTTCCTTTATACAAGATTTACCATTTATATCAAATAGTTTTCATTGTCAATGTAAAATCATCAATATTAGATTTAAGAGGGAGTAGAAGCTCCATATTCTAGCCCTCAAAGGCATTAAGTATAGCTAGAAATTTTTTAAAAATGAATTTATTGGGGTGACATTTATTGATAAAATTATATAGGCCCTAGGGGTATAGTTCTATAACACATCATCTATATAGTGTACTGTGTGTTTACCATCCCAAGTCAAGTTTCCTTCCATCACCATTTATCCCCCCTTTACCCTTTCTTATCTCCCCCACCCCACTTTTCCTCTGGTAATCACCATACTGTTGTCTATGAGGGTTTTTGTTCTTGTTTTATTTTTTCATTTTTTCCTTAATCCCTTCAGTTTTTTCACTCAGCCTCCTACCCTCTCCCCTCTTACAGCTCTCTGTCTGTTGTCTGTATCTACAAGCTTATTTCTATTTTTGTTTGTTACTTTATTTTATTCATTAGATTCCACAATATAAATGAAATCACATGGTAATTGTCTTTCTCTGACTGACTTATTTCACTTAGCATAATACTCTCCAGGTCCATCCATGCTGTCGCAAAAGGTCTCCTTTTGCTGTCTCCTTTTTTATGGCCCAGTAGTATTCCATTATGTAAGTGTATTGGTTGGCCAAAAAGTCCATATGGTTTTTTCCACAAAATGAAAGACACATTTTTCTTTTTCACCAATAACTTTATTGACTTGGATATTTTGAGTATGTTGGCTATCTCCTGTGTAGTAGAACATTGATTGTTCTCAGTTAATGTCTTGATTTCATTGTTGTCAACTTCAACCGGTCTATCTGACCATGGAGCATTATTCAGTGAGAAATCTCCAACACAAAACTTCACAAACCACTTTTGACATGTTCGATTAAATCTTTTTTTGCATGTCAGTATGTTTTTACCTTTCTTGAAATAAGCATAATATGCCAAAGGTGTTGTGTATTTTCTTCTATCTTCAATATTAAAATGGCTACACAAAAATTCACCAATTTCTATAAGCTTTTTAAATACACTCTGGTATGACAGCTATCATAGCACAATCTAACAAAATTGTTTAGAATGAAGTTAAAGATAACTAAGTACTACTGGAGCCAGCTTATTGAAAAAAGCAAACAAACTTTTTGGCCAACCCAATACCACAGTCTTCTCATCCCTTCCTTTACTAATGGGCACTTGCACTGCTTCCAAATCTTGGCTATTGTAAATTATGCTGCAATGAGCATAGGGGTGCATATGTTCTTTTGAATCAGTGTTTTGGGTTTCTTCAGATAAATTCCCAGAAATGGAGTTGCTGGGTCATAAGAAGTTCCAGTTTTATTTTTTGAAGTAACTCCATATTGCTTTCACCAATCTGCATTCCCACCAACAGTACATGAGGATTCCTTTTCTCTACATCCTCCCCAACACTTATTGTTTGTTGATTTATTAATGATAGCCATTCTGACAGGTATGAGGTGATATCTCATTGTGGTTTTAATTTACACCTCTGATGATTAGTGATGTTGAGCCTCATTTCATGTCTCTTGGCTGTCTATATGTCCTCCTTAGAGAAGTGTCTCTGCAGGTCCTTTGCCCATTTTTTAAAAGATTTTATTTATTTATTTTTAGGGAGAGAAGAAGGGAGAAAGAAATAGAGGGAGAGAAACATTAATGCGTGGTTGCCTCTTGCATGCCCCCAGCTGGAGACCTGACCCACAACCCAGGCATGTGCCCTGACTGGGAATTGAACCAGCAACCCTTTGATTCACAGGCTGGCATTCAATCCACTGAGTCACATGAGCCAGGGCCTTTGCCCATTTTCTGAATGTATTATTATTTGTTGTTTTTTTTGGTGTTGAGTTTTATAAATTTTGGATATTAAATCCTTATCAGCTGTATCAGTGAATATGTTCTCCTATTCAGTGGGCTGTCTTTTCGTTTTGTTGATGATTTGTTTTGCTGACCTTTATCTGAAAAAGATATTCATATTTATTTAATAGTTTTTCAGAACTTCAGTGAGTAGAGGAATTATGAAATTTAGTAAAATGACATATGTGAATTTTAAAGCATTTAGCCTCATGTCATAAACACAAATTTACCTTAAGAGAGGCTATCCAAGTACATTGGTAGGGAGCATAAATTCTGGAGTTGGACAGATCTGGATTCAGACCCCAAAAGTGCATTTAGTTGATATGAGAATGTACTCTTTGTGGTGGTCTCTTAATATCCTTGAGTTCAGTCTTCTCCTCATGTGTGAAATGGTGGTTAAATAAAATAAAGCATATAAAACTCTTAGTATAATGCATGGCATACAGTATGCATTTAATAAATGTTAGTTATTCATCATCATGATTACAAAATTGTTCAGTGCTGGAATCCAAATTTCACAAACATTGCTATGTTTTTTATATCATATTATTCCTTTTTCTTTTTTAATTATATTTTATTCATTATGCTATTACAGTTGTCCCAATTCTACCCCTTTTGCTCCCCTCCACTCACCACTCACCACTCCTTCAGGCAATCCCCACACCACTGTTCATGTCCATGGGTCATAAGTATAAGATATTTGGCTACTCCATTTCCTATACTGTACTTTATATCCCCATGGCTTTTCTGTAACTACCTACTTATACTTCTTAGTTCCCTCACCTCTTCACCCATTCCCTGACACACCCCTCCCATTTGGCAACCATTAAAATGCTCTCTGTATCCATGATTCTGTCTCTGTTCTTCTTGTTTACTTAGTTTTTAAATTCTATTGTTGATAGATATGTACTTATTGCCATTATATTGTTCATAGTTTTGATCTTTTTTTAAAATAAGTCCCTTTAACATTTCATATAATAATGGTTTGGCAATGATGAACTCCTTTAGTTATTTCCTGTCTGGGAAGCTCTTTATTGCCCTTCAGTTCTAAATGATATCTTTGCTGGATAGAGCAATCTTGGTTGTGGGTTCCTGCTTTTTAATGACTGAATATTTCTTGCCAGTCCCTTTTAGCCTGCAAAGTTTCTTTTGAGAATTCAGCTGACAATCTTTTGGGAAGACCTCTGTGGGTAAACAAATGCTTTTTTTCTTGCTGCTTTTAACTTTCTCTCTCCATCTTTAACCTTTGGGATTTTAATTATGATGTGTCTTGGTGTGGGCCTCTTTGCATTCATCTTGTTTGGACTCTGTGCTTCCTAGACTTGCATGTCTATTTCCTTCACCAAATGAGGGAAGTTTTCTTTCATTATTTTTTCAAATAGACTTCCAATTTCGTGCTCTTTCTCTTCTCCTTCTGGCACCCTTATGATGTGAATGTTGGACCTCTTGAAGTTATCCCAGAGGCTGCTTACAATATCCTCATTTTTTTTTTATTCTTTTTTCTTCTTGTTGTTCTGATTGCTTGACTTTTGCTTCCTTATGTTCCAAATAATTGATTTGATTCTTGGCTTCACCCACTCTACTGTTGTTTCCCTATAAATTGTTCTTATTTCAATTACCGTATCCTTCATTTCTGACTGGGTCTTTTTTATGCTGCTGTGGTCTTCACTAAGTTTCTTGATCATCCTTATAACCAGTGTTTTAAACTGCATTTGATAGATTCTTTATCTCCATTTCATTTAGCTCTTTTTCTGAGTTTTGGTCTGTTCTTTCATTTGGGCTTTCTTTCTTTGTGCCTTCATTTCAGCAGCCTTCCTGTGTTTGTTTTTATGTATTAGGTAAAGTTGCTATGACTTCCTGTCTTGGTAGCATAGCCTAATGTAGTGGGTGTCCTATAGGGTATAGGGGTACAGCCTCCCCTATCACCCAAGCTGAGCACTTGAGGTGTGCCCTTCATGTGGGCTGAGTACACTCTCCTCTTGTAAGTGAGCCTTGGTTGCTATTGGCAGATCAATAAAAGGGATTTACCCAGGCCAGTCTGTTGCAAAGATTGCCTATGACCACTGACCTCCAACCTCCACCCTCCGTGGAAGATCTGCTGTGCAGAGGCAGCTTGGTGGTGCTCTGACATGGTCTGTAGCTGCCCTCTGGGTGTGCTGGCCCTGGGGTTTACTGGGTGGTGCAGACCAAGGTCAATCCCCAACTGTATTTTGCCCGGGGCCACCCTGCCTGAGCTATAAAGCAATCTGAGATGGCTGCTACTCGTGCTGGGCTTAGAGAATCCCAGGCAAAACCGAGTTGTGAATCTAGGCTGGCTGCTGCTAGTGCCTTGCTGGGGGCTACTTAGCAAGAAGTACGGGGGTTCAGGGCTCACTGAGGCCAGCTGTTGCTTGTTTAAGAGGATTTAGGAAGTTGTGAAGCATGAGCCAAGACCAGCTATTCATATGGAAAAGCTACTGTTAACAGCTGTGAGTGTGTGGGACAGAAACTCAGGAGATCTCCAGGGCAGGGCAAACAGTGTTAGCCAGGTCAATGGGTCTCAGATGTGGCACCTGCCTGCTGGATCTGTGCCTTTTCCTGCCTTTATGTCCAGGAGAAAGCTGTTCTGGGTGATGGTTGTTCTATATTTTAGTTGTAATTTTGATGTGGTTGTGTGAGGAGGTGAGCTGTGTTTACCTATGCTGCCATCTTGACCAGAAGTCACCTCAAAGTGAAAAGCATGCTTTTCAATTACTGCAGGCACTGCCTGTGAGATTCATTTACCTTTCCCTGATCACGGTTCCCCTCTCCACACTGGCCTCCAGGAGACAGCGTTCTTTTTAACATTCTGATTCTCATGTAGATGCAGGGCTTTTCTGAGATGCTCTATAAAAAGTGGAATATCTGAATGAGACGTTAGTAAAGGATAACAAAAGAGAAGCCAATCTAGAGTGTGCTATGAATCTTATAGGCATCATGGCTTGCAAGTCAGCTGTATTTTCAGAGTCTGCAGGAGGCATTCCATCCCTGGATAGCTCATCCAAGTTCTAACCTTCCTGGCCCCTGGTGGGCCTCCATTAGGTGAAAGTCACTACTTTTTGTTGGAGCAAGCTTTCTGCTTCAGAGCCTGTCTTAAATTGTTCTGATTTTATTTACCCTCGTGTTCTACACAGGGAATCATTTCACACTACTGAAACTCTCTTACCAGTAGGGATGCAGCTTCCATAGTGTGTCTGTGTCATAATTTAACCTCCTCTGCTCATTCATCCTCATGCTTATCTCTCCTGGATCATTCCCATGTTCTCATTAGCACAAAGCATGCTGTGATATACCATCTAAAAACCAAAAACAACCACAAGATCAGCATACTGTGTTCTATAACCCTTTTCAGTTTATGGCTCTTTTTCTCTGTCCTCCTTTCTAGCAAAACTCTTACTTGTCTCCACTGCCTGTTTTCCCATTACTTCATGAACCTACCGCCTAGGTTAGACTTTCATTCCTACCATTCCTCTGAGAACGCTCTCATAAAGGTCCCCAATAACCTTCAGGTTGTGAAATCTCACATTCAACTCTCAGTCTCCATCTTGCTTGTTGATCATTCCTTCCTACCTTAAAAATGATTTTCACTTGACTTTGGAGACACCACATTCCTCTGGTTTTCTGTCCATATCATAAACTGCTCCTTTTCAAAGTTCTTATGTCATATTTCTTATTATATTGGAGTGCCCCAGAACTCAGGACTCAGCCTGTCAGGTATTGACAAACTACTTCTATAAAGGGCCAGATAGTAAATATTTTCAATTTTGGGGCCATGTGGTTTCTGTTACAATTACTCAAGAAGCCATAGGCATAAATGAATGTTGAAATGTTCATTGTCATTAGTGCTTATTATAAGCCTCATGTTGCTAAGTAAACAATTTGTCAGCCTGGTATTTCAGCATAGTTATCTGAGCATAACTGGAGCTCAGAGGGAGGAAAAATTTCCTTCCTGGGTAGGGGAGGGAAGGGAATTCTATTTTGAAATGTCTGTCCATTTCTCTCATGTGCCATTTATTTGGGAATTTTGAAAGGCTCAATCTGAACATTTTTCTTATTAATGTCAGCATTTAGTCTTTGTTAATCAACTGGGAGTAGAAAGTGTGAAGGGGGAGGAAGGGAAGAGCTTTAGTAGCTGGTGGAGAATGAGAGACAGCTTCTTAGTAGGGTCTGAGAAAGAGGGAGGTTACTTTATTTGTTGAAATGGGGTGATTAAACTCCCAAAGTGAATTTTGAGAGACAGCTGCACACAGAAAAGAGATGGTGATTGGAATTAATTACTGTTGTTGTAGATGTTTTGCATTTCTACAGCACTTTGTATTTACAAAGAATTCTGTAATCAGTTATTAACTCTTCCCCATCAGAACCTTGTGACATGGGCAACATTACTACAGATGTTTGTATTTGTCTTCTGGGGAGACATTTGAGCTGCTTTGGATGCATACTAGGATTAGGGAATCAAAATCCTTACTGCAGTTCTTTTTACTTACTGTGCGGCTCTGAGGAGGCAAATAATGAGAACATGAATACTGTCTTACTCTATAATTTTATTAGGATGAATAACTCATGAAGGTAGTTCAGTGCTCTGTTAAATTTAAAAAGGTACCCTATGTATATATGTAATAACTAACCCCTCTAAAATTCAATTTCCTCCATATTTTTTAAAAATAAAGTTAATAATAATGCCTGTATCGTATTTTTGTATATCAAATGCTTAGCATTGTGCCTAGCATATTTACTTAATAAATGCTTTATAAATGTTATCCATTATTTATACTATAATAAGACCCATGTATCATATGCATTCTTATTTGTCTCCACTTGACTGCTTGAAGTCTTGCTGTCTTTGGATAAAGATGCTGATGTACATTCACATATTCAGCATTATTTATCGACTACCATTTATCAGGCATTGTTCTTGGAGTGAGGGACAGAGTGGTGAACAAAAGGAGATCCTGCTCTCGTGAATCTGACATTCTGGCAGCAGGGGGAGGACTCACACTATCATGGTGGAGGGTCTTACATTCTAGGGGGATAGAAACGACAGATGCATGATTAGGGTATATTTAGAAAATGTGTGGGGAATTTTTGCCTGAATTTTCACATTAAAACAGTATTTTTCATAGAAATAAGTATAAATTTATAAGCTACTCATTTTTAATAAAAGTATTTAAATATATATTTGTATATTTTATTTTAAAATATACTTATGAATTTATTAAATAAAGTATTGTTTTATGTATTATAATAAAAATTATAATACCACTATATTGAAATTTTTATTTGTTTATTTATTTATTTTTTTAAAAGGTTTTATTTATTTATTGTTAGAAAAGGGAAGGGAGGGAGAAAGAAAGGGAGAGAAACATCAATGTGTGGTTGCCTCTCACAAGCCTCTCACTGGGGACCTGGCCTGCAACCCAGCCATGTGCCCTAGACTGGGAATGGAACCGGCGGTGACCCTTAAGTTCACAGGCCAGTGCTCAATCCACTGAGCCACACCAGCCAGGGCTATTTTATTTTATTTTATTTTATTTTATTTTTTTATTCTTTATTTTATTGATTATGCTATTACAGTTGGCCCATTTTCCCCTTTCACTCCCCTCCACCCTGCCCATCCCCTCCCACCCACATTCCCCCCTTTAGTTCATGTCCATGTGTCTTAAGTTCTTTAGTGTCTACATTTCCCATAGTATTCTTACCTTCCCCCTGTCTATTTTCTACCTACTGTCTATGCTACTTATTCTCTATATCGTTTCCCCCTCCCTCCTCCTCCTACTTCCCTGTTGCTAACCCTCCATTTGATTACTTTTTTTTACTGTTCATATTTTTAATCTTCTTTTTCTTAGGTAAGTCCCTTTAGCATCTCATATAATAAGGGCTTGGTGATGATGAACTCCTTTAACTTGGCCTTGTCTGAGAAGCACTTTATCTGCCCTTCCATTCTAAATGAAAGCTTTGCTGGATAGAGCAATCTGGGATGTCAGTCCTTGCCTTTCATGACTTGGAATACTTCTTGCCAGCCCCTTCTTGCCTGTAAGGTCTCTTTTGAGAAATCAGCTGACA